>PNEQ01075099.1:0-22500 GCA_003012365.1 Medauroidea extradentata
GTTTACATTATACTTAACACAATATACATTACAACAGCATAATAAATACACTTAAATCTTACTACCTTAAAATAACATGCCAGGGTTTTACCGAGTTACTAAAATTACTAATATGTGCGTAAATGTCTTAACGTCCCCAACATGGACTCTCATTTACATACTGTAATCTCCACGAGATATCGTGGTATGTTACAATATTATTAAAAAACGAATACAAACGCAATCAGCAATATTAATTACAAATAAGAATTTTATTCTGACAAGTTATGTATTCAGTAAGCTTTTGGAAAAATTTTTTCATGAGCTCCTTATAGAATGTCCGTCCCCTGGTCAAGTTACCAGTCCTGTCGCAGTGTCGCCAACATCGCCAGTATTAGGCACTTCTCGTCCAGGCGCGTAGACGATGATGTAATGTGTCGAGGTTAGTTCACAATTAAAAAACATAACCACAGAACAAAATAACATAACAGTAGAAGCTGTGAACGTCCTGACACACGCCTTGTGCAAAATTAATTCACAATTGGACTCTTACTTTTATGATTAGCCAATGCCATTTATTTAGATGAATCTGAAATATTCATTGCTGTATTAAAGACAACCGAAGGCCATTGAAACATATCTGAAGTGGAATCGTATTTCGAGATGAAAGGAAATACAGAAACGAAGTCCCTATAAACTGCTCAGCGTTATTTACTGTACATAAACATAGTATTTAACATTAAAATTTCTTATTCTAGCATTGTTTTGTCCTCGTGTATTTTTGGAGGCTAAACAAATATGGCGGACATTCATAAAATCCTTTGTTGTGATTGGTTGCTGTCCTCTGCGTACGCACAATAAATGGTATATTACTGTTTACTGTGTCAGTGTCTCTATGCACACGACCAATATTTTGGTATTGAGAATCTGTAGGTAAGAATACATAGAGGTTAGTTCTTGTGCGAACGACCTGTGTTCTATGCTTACTGTTATGTTATCAGTTGTGAGCACACCTTCACACCCTGGTCTGTGTAACTGTGGCCATAGTTAGTACAAAGACCAGAGTACTCGTCTACCATCCACCAAGGTGTGGTGAGGATAAGTTAGTAAGTTTTACGGCCTTTTAAAGAATATACACTATTGATTACTTTAACATTTGTCTTTACGTTTCCGTTACTTTAAGTATTTCGTAAATCTATAATATAAAAATGAATCGCAAAATGTGTTGGTAAGCGCATAACTCAACAACGCCTGGACCAATTTGGCCAATTCTTTTTTTTTTTTTAATGTTCGTTGAAGTTCAAAGATGGTTTTTACGGCGAGAAAAATTCGAATAATTGCCGGAAAAAAAACCTTAAAAAAAGTAGAGTCAATTTGAGCTTTATTGCTATTGTTGTTTAAACAATGTAGGTATGTTCCTGTGATCGAGGCCTTAAGCATTCACTCAGGTATTGTATAAAGTTTGGGGTGTGGGAGGGGTGGGGTTACGGGTTCGTATCCCGTGCAAGACTTTGCGATGGGAATTACTATGACATCATTCAAGCGTATTGCGCGCGCTCTTTACACTGTTATTGAGTACGCTAGCTGTTAAATGCCTTCATCACATATATTTACATTAAACTATTTCACGCGGTGGAAGCCGCAGCCGGGCAGCTGTTTTATAGAGAAATAAAGATGAATTAAAAAAAGAAGTTCTGCAATTAAAGTACGCTTAGCGCAGTGGACTGGACAAATCTGTTTGTATTTGATGTTTTAAAGATAAACAGTGAATGTAGTATAATACAGAATATAGTATCACCATCAATTAACACGTAACTAAAAGTTAGTTACTCTTTTCTATAGTACACGCGGGCGAAGCCGCAAAGGGACGGTTAATGCTTTATGATATACAATATTCTTAGTATATAAATAGTTTTGTTGGTATTCCGACACGGGAACAGGAGACATATAACTGGCCATGTGAAAAACATGGATTTTCAAGAAAACTAACACTTAGCGACTGCCCTTGAGATTTATTTATCGACATTAATTATAACAATTCGATTTCAATAGCCATCGTTAAGACAGGACAACGTCTGTCTGGTCAGCTAGTACACAATACAAACGTCAATTACAGTAACGACAGTTGAAAAACGATTTTAGAATCTGTTATTTGAAACGGAAATATGGTGATATAAATCTTTAAGAGCATGTCACGTAGATGTTAAAAAATAATCCCAGTTTTTTTTTTTTTTTTTTTTTTTTTTTTTTTTTTTTTTTTTTTTTTTTTTTTTTTTTTTTTTTTTTTTTTTTTTTTTTTTTTTTTTTTTTTTTTTTTTTTTTTATATTTTCCATTTATGATAATATTTTGCAGAGCAAAAAAACGCCATATATTGACGGAACTTACCATTCATTTACAAATTCCTTCTCAAAATCTGTTTGCAAGATTTTCCAAATACATTTGAGACATACCTGTTACATTTTGCCATGAAACCTTAGTACTGGAGAATAAAACGATGCTCAGTAATAAATATTTTTCATTATAACATTCGTAATCAGCTGTTCTTTGCAAACGGCCATCTTGACTTTGGCTTTAGATTTTCAGTTTATCGGAAACGTAAAGTCAAGGCTGCTTGACGGCGCCAACTATGTACGATACCATGAGAAGCAATGTATTGAAAAGCAATCGTAAAGTCAAATGTTAAAGTTGAATGTTAAATGTTTCAATTGTGTAAAGGCGCTTAAGGGGGATAAGTACATGCATTTTATAATTCTTCATTTTCCGCTGTAAGCTCCATATAAATATAGGCTATTTATCTGAATTTTCGGACTGTCTTTACCTTCTGCGTACGTGACCGAACGAGATGGCGTAACAGTAAAACGTTAGATTCGCATTCGGGAGGACATTATTTCGATCCCCGGCTCCGGCTATCCTAATTTAGGTTTTCCATGGTTTCCCTAAATCGCTCCAGTAGAGTTCTGGGGTGGTTCCTAAACAAAGAACTGTCATTGTATAAAGTGTCGTGTCACTGTCGCCAATAGCCTCTCTGTCGACGAGACGTAAATCCCGTTTACCTTACCTTCGTAAGTATTATCAAACTGTTATACCTTCATTAGTTTTCTTAATTTTTTTAAACTAGTAACCTTCCAGAGGACTCGAGTCAGTTTTTACAGTGGATGGTCACAGATGCAGACCAAGAACTACATAGTACTCAAGCAATGCCAACAGTATATACTGTACGGAACTATGGTCCCTGTCTTGGTGGCTAAAGCACAATAGGAAATTTGTGGGCCAATTTAACGTAAAAGTTTCATTATTCCATAATGGCGGGTCCTGATCCCTCTTAACGGCGAGATCTTAAGGGTGTTCGAGTGCCATAAAATCATAATTTTATATTTTTATGAAATATTATTAGTTTTGTAGTCGGTACTTGTGAGTACATTTTACTCTTGCGAAACCATTTTAACTCTCACAGATATCTCATAACGAGGTTTCAAAGTAAAAATTCGTTTGTTACGCTGCCATGCAAATAGTGAAAACTAACTGACCTACTTGAACAAAATAATACACTGTCAACTTACATCCCATGAACTATGCAACAAAACATAAAAAAAAAAAAGAGGAAAAAAAAACCATATTTTGACTTAAAAAAATTGCAGAAGTACAGAAAAAAAGTGCAAATTCAGAATTGTTTTAATACAAAAACCGTTCGCAGGATTTTCCAAATGTTTTATTACATAGCCTATAGTATGTTATTTCACGTACGCCAGTCAATTAGTTTTCACTATTTGCATGGTAGCAGATCATGCAAATTTTGACTTTGACGGACCGTTATGAGAAAACAACTCCAGCTAAAATTATTTCGTAAGAGAAAACTGCACTCACAAGTATCGTCTACTAAAATTAACACTATTTCATATAAATATAAAATTATAATTTTGTCGCATTTGAACACCCTTTAGGAGATGAAATGAGGTGAAGAGAAAAGCATAGCAACCATGCCCGTGTCGGAGTTCGAACGCAGGACCTCTCGCATCGTAGGATGGCAGCTAACTGACCTCACCCACCACGGCGATCAGGGTTCGATTCCCGAAGGAGACGGTCCTCGGATTTTCGCACGTGGGAATCCTGCAGGACTATGCCGCTGGTCGGCGGGTTTTGTTGAGGGTCTTCAGATTCCACCGACTTTCTCCATGTACGTACTCTGACCAAGAGAGGCGTCTCCGCTGTCTCGCCGGTTACCATGGCGACTCACCAGGTTACCAAGAGATGATGATGTGTACGTGGACCGTTGTTGCACGGACACACACTTGGCCCGGCCTTACAAGGTGCGTCTCGCGAGTGTTGACCCTGCACAAGGTCGCATCCTCCCCTCCTTCCCTCCCCTATCAACCACGAGGGTACCACATCTATACACCTTCGTCTCCGAGGACACACACACGGGAGTGTACCCATCGTTCGTCAACGTGTTTCTCAGGAAGTAAATTTATTACCGGTATTACAGACAAATCCAAAGTCCTTTCTAGCCCGTAATTCTGACAAAAGGGTCGTTTTAAGAGGATGGTTCACCCAATTTTTTTGTTGTTTTAGTAATTTTTATAACTGAGCGAGATACGGTTTGTTTTGTAGAAATACACCGTGAAAATTTTTATTAAATAACACATGTTTTTTTTTTTTTGCTTAATAGTTTTTGTTTATTGACAAGTTAAACCCTAATTATTATAAACCAGTTTTATGCTAAAAAGAAAAACCAATTCACTTTCCAATATGAAATAATTTATACTGAAGAACAGTGTCAAAGGCTACACCAAGGCATGTATAAAATGCATTGATTATATTTCTGTATTTAAGAAAAATTACCGAAGGTAAAATAAAGCTGTAAATTTTCTGTACATATATAACAAAATTCAGCATGATTTTTATACATGCCTTGGTGTAGTTCTTGACGCTGTTCATCAGTGTGAATTATTGTACTTGGCTAAATCAGTTGTCTTTCCTTTCTAGGATAAAACCTTTTATGTGTAACTTGTCACTAGACAAAAAAATTGTCGTTACATTAAAAATTGTCTCCGTTTATTTCTTCGAAACAAATTATATCTCGTACAAACGTATAAATTATTTAAACAATTAAAAAAGTTTTGGTGAACCGCCCCCTTCAACAATGTTTTTTGTCTCTCCTACTGCAATATTGGGGCTCCGGTGGCTGAATTGTCAGACCATTCGCTTCCCATAAAGGCGATCCGGGTTTGATTCCCGACGGGGTCGGTCCCCGGATCTTCGCATGTGGGAATCGTGTCTGACGATGCCACTGGTCGGCGGGTTTTCTCATTATGGCGCTGCTCTCCATACTCAGCTCACGTCAGCCCTAACCAGCACTTAAGGGCGCGGTCACCTCAGTTTTCAACGTTTTTATTTATTTTTATATTTGTATCAGATATTAATTTTATTATTTTAAACATAAATTGTGACTAAATCTTTCTCTTAGAAAATTTTTGTGTCTCTCATAGTTTTTGCGTAATGAGTCGTAAACGTCAAAATGTGCACTTTACGATTTTATGTACGCCACTAAAACAAACTAACATACCAAACCAAAAAAATGCACAGTGCCTAACAATGTTGTAGGCTATGATTTGACATATACAAAAACAAAAATTTATATGTTATTGATTTTTTAAACAATTTTTGAAAATTTTTAATTTTCATGTTAAAATTCAACATTTTTATTCAATACACAAATATATATATATTTTTTTTTATTTTATAAATGTCAAATCATAGCCTACAACATCGTTAGACACTGTGATTTTTTTCGGTTTGTTATGTCAGTTTGTTTTACTGGCATACTTACATAAAACCGTAAAGTGCAAATTTTGACATTTACGACTAATTACGCAAAAGCTATGACAGGTATAAAAATTTCCTAAGGGGAAGATTTTGTCACGATTTATGTTTAAAACAAGAAAATAAATATCTGGCACAAATATAAAAATAAATAAAAACGTTGGAAACTGAGGTGAACCACGCAGTCAGACCTCGGTGTTGAGCTCTGATCAGAATTTCTCACTCACCCATATTGCGATAGCTTACTTGATACACCTGTATTAAGGGGCCTCCCTAGATAGGCTGTGTTTGTGTGTGTGAGGCAGGAGCGGTAAGGTTGCCACTAACCCACGTATGTAATATATTATCGCCTCTCCGCGCAAGTCCCTCAGATCGCGTGCTGTGCTTTACTATTATTATTTTTCCAATGGGACTTTAAGCCACAATGCTTGTTTTTGGAGTTGTGTTATTCAAATTAGGTTCTTATTTTTACAGATACGGCATTATGGAAAAACAATTTTTGGCCATTTGAAGGGCTCGAAAATGATTTTCCTAATAAAGGTGCCACATTTTTTAATCTACAGCGACATACGTTGATGTATGTGTTCTATTCGTGGATATACAAACATAATGCACGTTATATAGTTTCGTCAAAAAAAAAAAGAATAGTCATAACTCACTGCAACGCATTTGAAGCGCAATTAGTAATGCCTCTTACGTCATAGCATTGATTTAGATAATCATTGCCGTAAGGGCTCAAAGGTCTATTAGAATAACCGTTCTTTTGGCAGATTTGCCATATCAAAGGACACGGTATTCCACTAAAGACGAACAACTACGACAGTATCCACTGCAGTTAACGTCTTCGTACATGTTACACGATGTGCAAACGTATCTGAAACTCAAACAGCACGTGAGTGCGCACAGCTGTCGCCATTTTCCCAGTCCTGCACTCTAAATCCGTAACTATGGTTACAATCACTGAAATGTCAATCACTGTAATTCCAGTTAGCAGTCTGTTTGACTAACGAACCTGTAGAATTCTTTGAAATCAGTTAACACGTACACAGAAAAACAAAATCTTTTGTGGCAACTACAAAATATTTTGTGGGAATTTACCCTGCAAATTTTATTTTGTGGTTACCACAAAAAAATTTGTTGACACAACTAAAATGTTGTGGCCATCACAATATTATTTTGTAGTTTCTACAAAAATTTTTATTTCAGTGTTGGGGAAATTCGCTGATAATAAATGGAAATCACTATTTAAAACAGTGGCATCTAGTCACTGAAGCAATACGCATGGCAGATAAATAAGCGCTCAATTCGTCAATTGAGATGTACACGTTTTGAAAGTCAATACAGAAAAACTACAAAACAGCAATCCTTGATAGTTCTATTAGCCTTTTTTATGTGCAAAAATTCACATCTCTTGCGCCGCAATTAATTGTACTAGACTGGAATTTCACCGGAGTGGTACATTTCTCGCTGACTGAAGTTTAGAGTGTGCGGAATCGCATGTTTGCACCACAGCATAACTGGATGTAAGGGAAGCCAGTTTCTGCAACTAGTCCACCCACGCTGGACTTACAGACATGCACAACGAACTTATTCGCAAGAACAACATGAAATAGTCGACAGCAGCTCAGAGGCACAACCTTGGTGAATATACGTAGCATATTAGAAGATACTAAAAATGCTTGTAAAATCACGTGCTCCGAAAATGAATATTTTGTTTTATTCTCTTATTTTACGATTTTTAAAAAAAGATCAAATTTATAGTTAATGTCATTCCCTTTATTTTCTACTGTTTTTGCGATAATAATTTTTTTTTAAACATAAACGAGAGCAGATATCAAAAATCTGTCTGACGGTTTTGTTTTAAATGTCATTTTTCGTGGTAGCTAATTTTTTTCAAAGTGAGAAACTGTCCGGCTTCGACTAAAAAGTTAATTAACCAGAATTTCGTTAATTGCATACTTAGCCGACACGAAGAAGACAATTTTAAGCATAACTACCAGACAATTTTTTTTATATCTGCTCTCGTTTATGCATTAAATATTTAATTTAGCTAAAAATAAAGTAGAAACTAGAGAGCATGGACTTAAAAGAGAATAATTAAATAACTTATTGATTGTAATTATTCACGATTACTGCACAAATATTGTTATAATTTTTTTAACTCGGCGGCGTGTAAGATATTACAAAATGTTTTGAACTTTTAGAAAAAAATTTCTTTACGCCAATTCAAATAATTGTTGTAATCTGTACAAGGAATTCTATGCAAATATACAAAATCTGCTTCTAAATACACAAAACTTATTTGTAAGTATGCAAGAATTTCAATATAAAGACAGATTCTATAGTTTTAAGCAATTCCTGTAAATTTTTGCTATTATTGTTTGTAGTCTTACAAAAAAAATTTAGAAATCATTTTTTCTAAGATTTTCTTGTAAATGCATTTTTTCCTGTGTAAAAATCAATCCGTGACTGAAGTTAAAGTGCTTCTGAATTCATCTAGTCATAGAATCTATTCGCGAAATTCACGTAATGGTTTTCGAAAATCGATTCTGTGACTGTCACAAACAGTAAGGCAATGAACCGTTGCCTCTGACACTGGAAAGTTGTGAAAGTATGAACGACGGGAAAAAAAAGTTTATAATATAAAAACCTTTAATTTTTTTAACACTATCAACTACATATTCGCTCTTAAATTAAACTAAATTAAAAAATAAGAGCGATACGTTTCAGTTATTGACATGTCAATATGTCGATGGCCCAGTTCAAATAGGAAACAACTCAAAAACTTGCATTCTTGAGTTAGGCTCATCAACACATAGACAGTTGAAAAGAAAAAACAACACGTAGATTCCCTTGTTTTAATAACATGTCACTTGATTCTGAATGTGATTGCCAGTGAAGAGCTAGAAATTGTATTTATTTTATTTTAAAGTGTGATAATTTCTGCAAAGGCAGATTACGATTTTAAGCACCTTAAACAGTAGCCTCTTTACTTTTGATTCAAATTAACACCAGCCAAATATGTCAACTAACAGATTTTCCGGCGAAACGGAAATCATTCTATGTGCATTTCACTCAAAACTGGAAATTTTTAGTTGTTTTCCTTTTCAAGTTGGCCATCGATGTACTGAAGGAACGCGAAAAAAAAAACCCCTTTAAGAGTGTAAAGATATAGATTAACATGTGTAATGTTGACCTCAGGTGGCCGAGCCTACATTTAACTAATTCCAAGGCAGACGTGCTAATAACCGATGCCAGTTATGTGCCGCCATTAACGAAACAATCTCGCGAGATCGAGACAGCTAATAACTGCAGAGGCACTGCAATTTCGCTTTATAATCTGCGAGCGGTTAGATATTACGAGAGTTTATTTCGCCCGTGCCGATATGACAACCAGTAATCTGCCGCGCTACGGAAGACACTACGCGAATGTTAAATATATGACACACGTGAGTGGCTAAATTACGCGTTGCCAACGCAATAGATAGAATGCGTTCCGAACAAGTCCGCAGTTGATGAACATATTACTGCCGACAGATCAAGGCGACGCCCATGTCGAGTGTCAGCTTATAAGGCGGAATTGATTCTGCTTCGATTAAAAATATTCATCAGCTTAACATACATGCGATAGAATATATTATTTACTTAAATATGTTTTTTTTTTTTTTTGCAGTTTGCGAATGCTGCAACGCTATTATACAGCAATTATGTGTTTCTTTAGGATTTATATGTTTTGCCATTTCAGCTTCTGCCAATACATGTTTGATAACCAAGCGATTACTATTCAAAATAACCACTTCTCTATCGAAAAAACGGATAAAATATTGACATATATATGAATTTACGTAACGAAATCATTATTGCAAGTTAGATACTCAACTGTGTTTACTTTTATAGTACACGTAAATAAGTTCTTCAAGAGTTAAAGGCATTTCCAATTAATATCTTTATTATTTTAAAAATATGTGATATGTTAGAAAGTGATTTTCAGAACTTATAAACGAATTACAAGACAATTAAAGTTAACTTAAGGATGCTTCCATCGACCAGCCGATTGCCTCTCTAAGCAAGCTACCTGCGGCGCCTTCGTCGGAAATTCTAATTGCAGTCAGGGAAAACTAAGAAATATCAAGCTAATAAAGCATTAACTTTCATAAAGAAAAGAACAAAAATGTAGGAAACAAAACAAGATAACTATAGAGTGAAAAAGTAACCTGTTGCACAGTTGAAATATTTAAGTGACTAACTGAACTTTTTGGAATACGTTAAATACCCTCGTATTAATAAATGTTATTCACTAATGATATTGGCTGAAGCACATCGACTGATATGTAGTAGGCCTAAAATGCAAGAGATTCATGCGGAATTTTCGTACAAACAACACGAATATTTAATTTATTCATTCTCGCCATGCATTATTGTACGCATATTAATGCATGAGACAAGAGAAGTGCCCATTATTTATTGTTTATTCCTATAAAGAGCACGAAGTACGTAGTTTTCTTAAAGTTGTAAAATCATAGTCAACTTACTGTTACGAGACAGCAACCGACTGCTCGCTGTGAAATGTAAAATTGTTCCGATAATTTTTACCTTTGACAGATGATAACTTTGTTTATGCTGATATTGAAATGATTCTCAACTTAACTAGTGTTACTGAATTTTACTAGACGTACCTACATTTTGATAGTTACGTAGAAATTTTAAATGTTTAAAAAAATAGTTAAATTATAAATTTGAATTGGTTTAACGTAATATGAGTAAAAATTAGCAATGAATTCTAAAAAGCGCTGATGTCAATGAGTAAAGTGTGAACTGTGGGTAAACTCCTCGTTTGCTATAAACAGTCTAAAATGTGTTTTTAGTCTGGCAGGCGGTGAGAAATGGACGTATCTTTTGAATAACTTCAAACAAGAACAAGAATACTAAAAATGATTTTAGAAGAGACCAGGATTGAGTTCATTTTCAATAACTGAGAACCCCAGCTAGAACTTCCGACGTGGGATATGCCCTTAACGGAGGGTCCTGGTATTGTTCAAGAAAATTCCAAGGAACGTACGCCATAAACTACAGGCTACATAATTACGTCAGAAGTCACTATCACCAGAGAGCCTTTAATAATGTGTGACTAACTCATTTGGATATATATTATTATTGTACATTTTTAAATCAGTGCTGTGATGTCACTTTTATTGTAGCAAATGTTTAATAACCAACCCAGAGATAACTGCTCTGAGTTAGTAAAACACCTTTTTAGTAATTTATAAAAAAATTGTCAGAACCATGAATATGCTCCCTTTTCCCCAGCGCTGGTGATTGTGGACTAACTAAGCATGTTAGTGAGTAAAATGTTGTTTTGGGTTTTGTTTCACTACATAATATCACTTCAAATTGTATTTAGTAAAGACATTAATTATCCTAGCAAAGGGAAATAATCAAGTATTAAATTGTTCTGTGGCGTCTATAATTAAAAATGTTTAACTGCTCAAGCACCAAAATAGCAATAAAACTACGTTTTACAAAAGTAAGTAAAACAACACACACACACAGATAAATCTGTTCACATATTTTCATTAGTTGTGCTTAGCAAAACCAAGCTTAGTATCATGAAGGTTGTGTAATGCTCTATCCCCTCTAGGTTGTGGGAAGTGCATGTAACAACGCAAACTCTCCACCTCACCTCCTTACATTTTCACGTAAGCCTAGTCGTCTGAAGTATTATCAAATGTTCCATACTCACATCATGTCACCCCTTATCATCTAAAGACCTAGACACTAAGTGCTGACCAAAGTCTCTACACTTCAACATTATTAATTTCAAATCATGCTGTTTATTTAAAAGAAAATAACCTACGCTACCGCAGCAGGAACAGAGATAACAGGGGCGATGACGTTGTATATTTCACAAATAATGTCAATTCACTTTAGATTTCTGTAACAAAATAATTTCTAATAAATTTCGTAATATGGTTGTAAACAATTTCTACCAAATTATTTAAAATTTAATGACTTCATTCATAGAACGAAAGTGTGAATGTTAAAGGTATACTATCTTCAACATCTTCAATAATGTGTCAATATCAAAACTCAACAATATATCGATGGTGAAGTATGAAAACCTTCTATGTCCAATTTTTTAATTTCACAGGAAAGAGAAAAAAACTGTTTATTTTTTATGGAGCACATCCACATCTGTAATCTTGGTATAACATATTTAGTTAAAAATGTATTTACTATGGTCACTATGTAAAACATACTTCGTCAAATTTTCCGTGCAGTAACATTTAAAAAACGCTGAAAATTTACATAGAAGGTTTCCATTCTTCACCATCGATATGGGAGTTAAGTTGAAGTAGTGGAAACACAGCATGTAATAATTACGCAAACGTAAGAGTTCGGTAGAAGTTACTCGCCTTGAATACAAAGATTAAATTGAGGAACTAAAAGTATGTTAAATGAATACTTCCGCTGCTTGATAGACTGTTTTTCTCGGGAGTAATAGAGGGGGTAATTGGCGATGAAGGCCTCTCTTTCGCGAATGGCCTTCACTTTACGCGATCACATCAGATAAGGAGTACTCAATGGACCATTCGCCCGAGCAGACCTTGAAAACCTCCACATCTCGTCCAATAACCAGCTCGGATGACTTTCTAAAGCAACATGTGCAACACGATGACGGGCGAGATGAGACGGATGACAGACCACGGCAGTTTATACGAAAACTACTTGCGACATTCAGCGACACTATGTTGGCAGCTGTACATGTTGTGCTGACGTTATGAGAAAGTAAAAAGTTCTTCAGTGAGATTGACCCCTACCATCTCGCATTTATCAGTTTCTCTCGATAACATTTACTTCAGTGGAAGTACTTACATTTCTGGCACGCCAGTAAACAGACAAAAGAGTAAAGTATTTTCTAAAATTGTTACAACCTCAGTATCTTCTTAGAATTTATTTGTTTGTGGACGTACGCCATTGCTCATGTTTTTGCTGATCAAACCTGTGTTGGATGACAAATAACGAAAAACGAACAAGAAAAAAAAAATATATATATATAACACACACAAAAATAAAAAAAAAGCAATCCCAAAGGAGTCGTATTTATTTATTTATTTATTTTTTTTTTTTAATAATTGTTACTATAGACAACAAATAATTCTGGAGATAGAATTCAGTCGAATATCGCGACAACAACACCCAGACACAGAAGACAGACAAAAATATAGAACCAAACCAATAAATACTAATTGTAAACTCCCATTGCAACAAACATTTAAAAATCTCCTCAATGTCTTCAATGTGTAGGAAAATAGCTGAATAGGAAAATAATTATACTAAAGGCGCTTCCTACCACGTGCTTCAATTGCGTTGTAATGTGCGAAGAAATACTTTTTCTTTTACGAAACCTTCAATGTGTGCTCATCGTACCAATATACGAAAAGAAGACATACTTCCGAAAAACACCATAATCTTACTAATACATACATATATATATATATATATATATATACATATAAACTGCCTTTTCAAACTGCAGTAATTTAAAATGCACTAACTGGATGTATGTTAATTTCAGACAGAAGCGTGCACTGAACTAAACTTTGCTACAGACTTTCCACCAATACAATTATATCGTCACATTTTAAAGTCCCATAGTAAAAATGGATCGGCTGGAATCTTGTACGCTAGTTCAGTGCCTGGCTCGTTGCGGCGATGTGGTATTTGATGCACGCTTCCAGGTCGCCCTTATAGCTCCATCTCCTCTGAGTCTCTTCTGAGCCTCTGGTAGGCGGTGCTCTTAAGGGCTTGGGCCCGAGTTTCTCGGCTTCCGAGAGAATTATTATTTTTTAAATGCACACGAGAGTCGATACCGTAAAATCGCTTCGTAACTTTTTTTGCAAATTGGTTTTACTATGCAATGTAATGTTTCGAGACAAACTGTATGATTAGTAGAGGTAATTTATCAATTATAAGGAAATTTCGTTAGATAACTAATTAGAAACTATTTTGCAGTCTTCTGTCTCGACAAAATTAGAGTATGCAGTTTAAATCAGCCATAACAAACTTACGAAGCTATTTTACGATATCGGCTCCCATTTATGTTTTAAAAAATAATTGTCGTCAAATGCGAATAAACTTGGGCCCATGCCCTTAAGCGAGCGACTACACTGGTCATAACAACAACCTACACCACGTTGTATGGATTGAAAAAAAAACTGAACTAAGCGCCGACCTTTACCCTGTCAACGTTCAAAACATAAAACAATCTCTCTATTCTTTTATGTAATAGAAAATGACAAATACATGCTTACAAGGAACAAGTCACTTATGCTCTCTGTCTTTCAATCCTGCAGGCATTGAGTATCAATGAAGCATTTATAATAAAGAAACTATTTCTTCATGGCGCCACTGAAGAGATAACTCATAAAACAACAACATTTCTAAGAATAATGCCACAAATCGGATTAACTCATGGTACGAAAATCAGGTTACTAAAATATTTTTGTAAAATAAAAAGTTCGATATTGCATTTTAAGAAATACGTTGTTAGTAGACACTAATATTTGTAAGGTAACGGAATGTGTTAGCATTCCTCAAGAAATGTCACATATGATATGTATGACCAATGTTGTAACATGCCACATGAATTCTATTTTACGCGAAACTGCTAAACATGTTACCAATGTGTTTATCTATTAAATTATCACATAAGTCTATGTTTCTATATGTTTTTTTTTTAAAGACGGTATGCCCTAATAGTAAATGTATGGCTATCAACGGCTTTTTTTAGACTGCTGTACTTGGGAAAATACGAACTTGCTTAAAACATTTTACAGATATAAGCTTTTGTTTCCCACAACGCTTTCCACGCACATTTTTAATTAAGTCACATAATGAAATCTACCATGAAAACGCTACGTGTCAATCTACCGCTACACGAATAAAAGCAGGAATTATTCTTGACGGCCGTACCAGAGTCGCCCATATAGCTTGCTCTTTTTGTTGTCTCCAGTGGTGGTCCTGATATTTAATATCGTAATATTAAAGATGAATACGTACTGAACACCCCTAGACCTATATTGAAAAATTCTGCGCAAAAAAAATATAAATTTCCACGTTTTCTACAAAACCTTAAAAATAAACGTTACACATAAATTGAGGAGCTGAAATATATGTAAAGACGTGTAGCGATTTTTAAATGTTATTCCTAAGCAAACATTGCTTTCGCGCGCTGAGCCGTTTTCGAATAAACTTGTAACGGTCAAAGCTCTACACATTGTTCGGCAATTTGGACAGACAACCACCAAGGTCAGTCTCCCTCCTACGTTTTCATTTATACGCGTTTGTTTCCTTTTTTTTTTTCGCGACTAAAAATTCCATAAGTATCACGATGGAAACATAGCTATTGATCTTATGTCTCATTAGATGTATAAGAAGTGGACTAGGAACTCATAATTATACCTTTTTATATAAGTTAACGAAAATTGTCGTATTTCGTAACTTGTATATAAAAAGACAAAATTATGAGTCCCTAGTTCACTTCTTAAACATCCACTGAAATGTAAGAAAACAGCTATGTTTCCATTGTCGTACTTAGGGAATTTTCGGCCGTGAAACAAAAATAGGCAAGGAAAACCAATAAATCAACATTTAGGTTGGAGCGTAACTCTTTAAGTCCCGTGGTAAAAGCTACCTCGGAAACACTGTACGTCAATTCACTGCTCCATGCATAAAAACGGGTATTATATTTAACGCCTGTACCATGTCACCCATATAGTAAGCTTTCCCGTTTTTTCGCCTCAGGCGAAGACTTCTCTTAAGGGGAAGTGTTAGACAATTGTACTGTATTTTCAATTTTTGGGCCGTAACATTTACTCAAATTGTATTATTAAAATTTTCTCTTCGACAAAGTGTAGGACATATTTTTGGTAAACTGCTTGGCATAAATAATAATGGAATCTTTCATTAATTTATCACGCAGAATCATTGCAAAAGAATTCATGAAAGTTAACCTATAATTCTCTTGCAATGATTCTGCATGACAAATTAATGAAAGATGCTATTGTTATTTATGTCGATCAGTTTACCAAGTATATATCCCATGCTTTGCCGAAGAGAAAATTCTGATAATACAATTTTAATAACGTTGGATTCACAAACACTACTTAGCGTACACGCGTACGTTTCTACGTCATACGTACGTACGCTAAATGGTAGTTGTGAATCCAGCATGTGTAAACGTAAGACTCTATTAAATATTTATTTATATTGAGAAATCATTTATCTTGCGGTCATAAATTATTTAATTCGCTTCGAAAAATGAAAATAAATTACGATTATCCATTCCCGACATTTTGTTATGACATAAACAATTTCGGCGCATGTCTGGATTAAATATTGTTGTGAATCCAGTCTCTAATACATAACGTACGTGCGTATGTTCATACATACGTTAAGTGTGGTTGTGAATCCGGCTTAAATGTTATGGCTCAAATAATGAAAATAAAATAAATTTGTCTAATACTCCCCCGTAAATTATTGGTGGAATGGTTAAGTAGGAACTCGAGGCAGACTGCCGCCGATTACTCACATGCCCCCGGAGGCCGTGCTGTCGCGAGACCGAAAGCCGAAGCTTCCATAACTCGCTGGGTGTTTGTAAAATCAAATGCACCCCAACAGTCTAGTTTCAAATCATTGGAACGGCGCGGCGGCGGGGTGCGTGTGACTGTTTTAGCTGGGCTCCGGATCCGTATTTAAGGCTGGAGGGGGATTGTTGCCATAATTAATATATTACGTGTTTGCGTAATCGGCGGGGGAGTGAAGCTCCCCTCCAGCTAGGCTGGAGTGATGTACTGCAACAACAGGGTCGAAGATGGCAGGTAGACGCAAGGTCCCGCGATGGCGCCACGCCGATGAGGGCCCACCCAGACCACCATGTAGGTACGACGGACAAGCTAAGAGTAACGCGGCAATAAAACTGCCGCCCACTGGCAGCCACTGACTTCCTTAACGGGCGCGGGATGGAAGAACGCAACCAGCCTCAGGGGTCTATTTCTGTACGGCGGCAAGCCTCTTGGTCAACCTTAACAAGGTCGTCTGTCCATATGAGGACCACGAGCAGCGTGACAACTGAGCATCGCCGTGTGACGTAGCGGCCACTATGGAAGTTTCTTTGGAAGATCGCATGAGACCTTTCATGGCCACTTCTGTGGAAAGTTTAGCAGTGTGCTGGACGATTTTACGGAAGGTTTGGTAATAGGTGAGGCAAGGTAAGTGGGTCTTACGTCTCGTCAACAGCGGGCAATTGCTCAAAAGCGACGGAGCAGTAAGATCGACCTTGAAGCGCGCATCAAATGCCGCGTCGCCTCAACGAGCCAAGCGCTGAACTAGCGTGCAAGCTTCCCGCCGAACTGCTTTTACTATGGGTCACTAAGCGGCGAACATATAATTTTATTGGTGGAAAGTCTGCAACTAAGTTCAGTGCAGGTCGCAATCTGAGTTTTACATACATCCGGTTAGTATATTTTGAAGTACGAACGTCTGAAAAGACCATTTTTAGCCATGTTTGAGGGGTTAGAAACAGTGTTTTAAATGGGCGTGGCGTCTTAACAATGAGGTTCCGACCTTGTCTGAAGTTTGTTTTCTTTTCGGACGTTGGCACAATGGGCGCACGTGGAATATTTTCGTAGGAAAAACCTGTTTACGAACACACTGCAACGCATCTGAAGCGTGAGGTAGGCGGCCGCCTTAGTCGACACTCGAACTCCACGCAGAGTGTTAGGATTTACGTTGTTTTCTCAGAGACCAGTGAACCTGCGTCCACAATGTTTATCAACGAAAAGAAGACGCACTTCACACTAGTTGTGAAACTAACTTTGAAGGCACCACGCACATTGGAAGCATTATTCTGAAGCTCTCAAACTTGGGTAAAATCGGCTTTCCAGACGGTTGTTTCTCAAGATATATGTCCCAGATTAATTTGAAATAAAGGTCTACAAGTACTTTTGATTTGGTGCAGTGACGCGTTCAATAAAATGATAGCATCACGGCGGGAACACTGTGCGCGCATTTACAACTTTGCGCATAGAGACATCACAATACACGTGCCAGCTGACGTCGCTTGTAGCGTCCAGTCGTTTTACGCCTCACACACACAAACACGCCCTTCACCAGGCGGTCGCCTTAAGATCGTTCACGGGGCAAAAATTCATAGTTTTATATTTGTACAGTTTAGTGTTCGTTTCATAGACGTTACTTGTGACTACATTTTCTGCTTTTAAAAATGTCTTCAGCTCTTATAATCTTCCCATATCGATATGACAAAGTCAAAATTCGCAAGTTACAGGAAACATAGGAATAACTAAAACTAAGCGACTTATTCAAATATAATAATGTACAAAGAAATTACGTATTTTGGCGATATTCTAAAAGATTTAAAATCTCAACGTTAAATTCTTTCGTAATTTTTTAAGAAATCTGAACGTTATGACAATTTTCTTCATTTAAGGGAAATTTAAAAAGAAGACAAGATTACATTATGGGGTGTTTTATGTAGTCCATAATATCTAATTGCAGCGTATATTGTTTCATTCAAGTAAGTCACTTGGTTTTTGTTATCCCTATGTTCCCGAAACTTGTAAATTCTGACTTTGGCATGCCACTATGGGTAAACTACGAGAGCTAAAAAATTTTTACACGTGGTAACTGTAGGCAAAATTAACGTGTATAAAACGTACAAACATAAAAGCATGAATTTTCACCACGTGGACTTCCTTAAGGGCGCCGTCTACTAGAATCGTGAAGAGGCGCGCAGACCTTTAACAATCCTGATTTCATTCGAAAACCATTCAACATGTCACGCGGTTAGGCTACGAAAAGCATTTAAGGATCTTAGTACAGGTTTATAATTTTACCATTAACTGTTATCGTTCCTAGCAAGTACTTTTTTGAGTGTGAAAGTGACCGAATCGGGACTTTTGACGCTGATTTTTATGTAAGAGTAATCATTTTCACGATATTCTGAATATTATAGACCTGTAGAGCGACTCTTTCCCTTTCGTCGCGTAAGATAAAATGATAGTGTTGTCGCTGAAAGTCCCATAGTAAAAACTGTTCAGCGGGAACCTTGCACGCTAGTTCAGCGCTTGGCTCGTTGAGGCGACGCGGCATTTGACGTGCGCTTCAAAGTCGACCTTACTGCTCCGTCGCTTTTGAGCCTCTCACGCGCGGGTAGACGGCGCCCTTAAGCACCGCTTATCTCGAAACACGTCAACTCTCTCGCCACGGAGCTGACTCCAGAATGTTGAACCCCGAAAAAACACACCGCCCGACACGATTCTCACAAGCGAAGCTCCGGGGACCGACTGCGCCCGGAATCGAACCCGGATCGCTTTGGTTTGAGGCGAGTGGTCTGACCAATTGGTCACCGTGCCCCCAGGAACTACACTGTCAAAAAAAGTATTGTTGTGCGTACCATCATATGTTCTGCCCTGTAGAACGATACAAAGCAGTCCGTTCCTTCTATATAACAGATAGTTCTAGCAGCGGCGTCATTTCAGGTTTTTCTAGGGGGGGGGGGGGCAAGATTTTGTTTTCCGGCGACAGTGACCTTGTTGCACCTTTTTTATTAATTAAGCATGTATAAATTAAATGCTTTAATAATAAACCTTCAGTTTTATGTGCTTATGTTAGCATTATTTAAATTTAAAAATACAAACAATATATTTATACACATGAAATTCCAAATCCAGGGGGGGGGGGGCATTTGCCCCCCATCCTGTAGCCCCAAATGACGCCCCTGAGTTCTAGGAACACTATAGGCAGTTCGGGATAAAGTGAGCACTCAAAAAATCCCTGCTTAAGTTCTAACTTCAGCCAGTTTGTATCCTTCCGCATGTAGCGGCTAACGACGGGGAATGTCTAACCTCTGGACACGTCACTTTATGTTTGCGCGAGTATGATAAATTGCGAATTCGACTCGAACCTATAACTTATAATTCGATAAAATAAAAGTGTATTAATTACATAAAATACAAGTATGCCGATTTCGGTTGTAGGCCTACTATATGTTTCAGTACTGTTGTATTTAAGTACGAAAAATATACGGAATTACATTCCGTAATTTCGCTACTGCAGTCAATGTTGAGTTATATACAGTTACGGCTAGTGATATTTTTCTAAGGTTAAATTAATAATGCTCAGTTTATCCCGAACGACCTGTGTAAATAGTATTGACAACCTGATTGGCTTGTTGTCACTATTTTAACATATTGATGCTGCCTACAATATACTTTACCGCGGTGTAAGAAATCCATCTTGAACTAAGCCGTACCTTCAACTACTTTGTCGCAAAGTTGTACTCGCAATGAGCTCGACTTCTTGGCTCTGTATCCTTGAATGGCCAAGCATGGCGAAGGACAAATGTTGAGATTCTTCGCTGTATGTAAAAGGCTGGCTCAACGTGTGCCACATATATTCATCTGATACATGGGACAACATGCACGGATATCTTGGAACTAGCGATATTTATTAGTTACCTCCTACGTGCGCCTACTTAGAAGGAATCTCGCGTCAGTGTGCAACGCACTTGGAAAATTTCATAGTGAAAGATATCTTGCGGTTGTTGGAAAAGAGAAAAAGTCAAGGAAGTGGGTTGGGGAGGGGGGATACATGTCCTTCTTAAGGCTCGACATCAGTCGCCATATTGAAATATTTTATTTTTCTCTCTTATTAAATTCTGAGAAGGAAAATGTGAAAGTTATTATTATTATAATAACAATTATATTTACCTTGCGGTACAATAAAAGAATGACATTTGAACTTTTAACTTATTTTTAAGTCGTAATCAGTCGAGCAATTTTTTTTATGTTCTTAATTTATATGACTGCAGCTTAAATATGCGCTAAAATTCAACTGCGATGCTTATATTGTAGCGCAAGGTTAATAGAATTTATATTATTACAGCGAATTTAACATTTATCTTCTCAGAACTTCATAAGAGCGAAAAATAAAATAATTCAATATGGCGTCTGATGCAGAACCTTAAGTGCGCCGCCTGCTATGGGTAGTCTTGCTCGTTAGAGGATTAATTATTGATTTATGTAATTATTTCATAATTAGAGCTACGTAGATTTCGTGGATATATTCTAGGTTAGGTTGAGCGCCAATGCCATGTAAATCAGTGTAACTTCTGTGATTGGACGACACGACGGTTGTCTCGACACAAATTTGACTAAAGCAAGCCGGTTGTAAATAAGAAAATAATTCACAGCTATATCACGTGCTATCCACTTCTACGGTTAGAAGACAATGGATACTGGAGTTTGTCCAGACCGTGTATACGACTGAGAAATATAGACTGCTGCCCGAGGAATGTGCGAAATTCACGCACCTCTATTCATAACTAAGGACTCCTGATTTTGCGAAAATAATTTTGCCTAGCTTTGTTTCTTTGCCTTAGTGCACATCTGCAGTTCTGCTTCGTGGTCAGTGATTGGATATTTTAACTATCTCGAGCCTAGGGATTCTACCGGCAAATCACAGACGTGTGGTGTTGCAGAAAAGTTATTCTGATTGGCTCAGTCAAATCAGATAATGCTTTTCACACAAACACGCTGCCATTAACCACGAAGCACAATTGCAGATGTGCACGTACGGGCACGGAAACAAACTGTGGCAAGGGGTCCCTACTAATAATCCATGCATAGAGATGATGATATATCACGAAAATGTTTTGTGTCAACTTATCCTTGAAAACACTGTAATTTCTTGCAACACACATGCTTGAGTCACAGAATATTTAGAAATACAGAAGTGAAATAGGTGGTAGGATGCCGAACTCAGTCACACACGCCAGCAAAATGGCTTCCCTGGCCAGCAACATGGCGGAAACTCCTACCGCTAATCAGCGTAAGGCGGCTCCCCTGCTAGTCGGCAGCCAGGCCAATAGGAAACCTGTTGTAACATGCAGGAGCCAAACATACACGGGGCTGGTATCAACAGATTCGGGCAGCCAATTAGCGGCGGAGTTCGCAAGTATCAAACGAGCCGCCACGTCATTTCGCGTCTGTATTACTATCTAGTCTGTGCTTGAGTGATGTACGTCTTACACAACGTAGCTATCTGCAGACCAACAATAGGCATCAAATATTACAATAGCGGGATTCTTATTGGTTCAGTCAAGTAGGGCAACAGCTCTACGTACAAGCGAAAGCCAGTAATTTTTCTGGTAGGTTGAGCGTGTGTTGAAATCCAGCAAACAGTCAAGTTTTCCCGCAATAAACCATCATCTCTATCCATACATGAGTCAACTGCAAACGCAGCAGAAACATAGGCCTAAACGCGTTGAAGTCGTAACTTGTCATAAAATGATTTCCCGAAATGTTCTAGTCTCTGGGCGCGTGTTATAAAATCTATCGATGCGTCCAGTGTACAATGGACGTACGATAAATATTATTTTAATTGACCTGCCCGAAATTTCTGTGTATATGGTGAATTCGCACAAAAATACCAATCCGCGAATTCTTTAAAACACTTTACAAAAATGCTATACATAAAATAAACAGTTGTGAACGGTACGGCCTGGTCACAGGAAGTCAAATTATCATTTTTTTTTTTTTCGTGCTTTAAAACGTGTACACACTGCATGAAGTGTCGCAAAACATTTACATATCTACGTTATAAAGTATATTTATTATTGC
>PNEQ01075100.1:0-12006 GCA_003012365.1 Medauroidea extradentata
TTGGTGTCAAAGGTGTGAGGTCACTGTGTGATTGTCAAGTGACTTGGTGTCAAAGGTGTGAGGTCACTGTGTGATTGTCAAGTGACTTGGTGTCAAAGGTGTGAGGTCACTGTGTGATTGTCAAGTGACTTGGTGTCAAAGGTGTGAGGTCACTGGGATCTGAGGACAGAGGTGACAATGGACATGTATTGAGCACAGTACAAAATTCTTTGTATGTGAGAACTTGGGCCTCAACTACCTTTCGCAAGTGCACCTTTACAAATTTAATACCTGCCTTCCACAGACCTCCAAAATGAGCTGCTGCTGGTGGATTGAAGTGCCACTCAATGTTCTGGTCCCGGAATGACTGTTGAAGTGCAACGTGATTCGTAGGATGTGACAAGAAGTCTTGGATTTCTTTGATTTTCCTGCCAGCAACCATGAATTTTGCTCCACAGTCACTACATATCTCTATGCAGCCATGAACATTTCTGTAGACAGCTCGGACTTCAGCTTAAGGTGAAGTGCCTTCGTGGAGAAGCATACAAGCACAGATAAGCTTAGAATGTCTGTAGTTTCCGTCTTCTGCACTTTGTGATGGTCAATGGTCCTGTGTAGTCTACACCTGTTTACAAGAATGATTTAGCTTGGGTGATTCGCTCAACAGGAAGACCAGTCATCTTAGGCGTAGCTGACTTTGGACATCAATGAAAACAAGTTGCACATTTAAACAATTTACGTCTTGCTGTATCACTTCCATTGACCACCCAAAATTCTTGTTGTACGTAAATTTATTCATAGATTACTTTATTTATAATGATATAACTCGTACAAGTGTAGTGAACTTTTATAGGCCTATTCTATTCATAATGCAGTTTTCACATAAATATTAATTAAAATGCTGTGTAAATATTTCATTAAATAATTTGTTTTCAAATAACACCATAATTTGTACCTGTAGTGTATCAGTGTAAGGTGTAATATCTATGACTGGAGTTTGTTGATATGTTCTCTGTGGAATAGCAGTTAGGCTGTAAATATAATATTGTAACGTTTCATTTATTAAAGAGTGTTTGTATAATTGATCGTACTTACTTCAATACATAATAAATGGCGACGAGGAAAATACGTTGTACGCTGGACATTATTATAATTTCGATGTGATTGTGTTTTATATTGAGCAAACAAGATGTTTGAAAACGGAGACAAAGTTTCGTCAACCAGATCGCCAGTGCAGGCAACAATTGTAGAAGCAGTACGTGTTTTTGGCAATGTCGGAACAATTGAAGCTTATGAGTCATCGAAAGATTGGAATATTTATAGCGAACGACTGGAACAATATTTTATAGCAAATAGAGTTGGTGAAGCAGACAAAGTGCAGATATTGTTGACTGTTATTGGGACACCTGCTTATAAGCTACTACGAGATCTTGTGAAGTATTCAGCCACTTCCCCATCTTGGTTAAATCTTTATAAAGTATTTTTTGTTTTCCTATTTAAATTTATATGTAAATCTTTCATAACAGGCTATATGCAGTTTTCAGGGTGAGTTTGTCAGGTGTTCGGTATGATACAACAGAATTCAATAACTGAGTAATTGGGGACATGTTAATTTAAATTCATCTTTTCTAAATTTAAATATAAAAATTGTCAAGAAATTTAAAGCAGAGTCGTTTGTTTATTTTCCTGACTTGTTTAGTTTCAAATTGACCATAGTAAAATTTTAATTATTTTTGGTGATATAACTTTTTCTAGTATTTTGACTAATTTTTGAGCTTTGGCAATTTTAGTATATTATTAAATTTTCCCTGGTGAAGTGAGTAACTTGTTGTGTTGCAAGCTTCTCCAGGCTGTAGGATTTCTGGCGCCGACGTTGTGGTTGATTGCTTGCTTCATGGAATTCTCTCCATGATGTAGGTTATTGACGCACGTAGGTCAGCAATCACAGGGGGTTGTTTAGGGTATTACGCCGCGAAAGTAGTTCCACTGCTGTGCACCTTTTGTCCCCAATTATTATATTTGTGTGGATAAATAATTTTATTTCAATGTAAAAACTATAAATTCAGACTTTGGAATCCTTTTTTATATGTTTAAGTGTCATTTTACTGCTTTTGGGAGAATTGGAGTCTGTTGTATCACTCCGCCAAAGTGCGCTATTTGTTACCATGTCCGTTGCCGTGAGGGGGCAGTTGGTGCCGGGCGCTGGCCTGAGGCGGTCGCAAGTTGTAGGGCAGTTGGTGCCGGGCGCTGGCCCGAGGCGGTCGCAAGTTGTAGGGCAGTTGGTGCCGGGCGCTGGCCCGAGGCGGTCGCAAGTTGTAGGGCAGTTGGTGCCGGGCGCTGGCCCGAGGCGGTCGCGAGTTAAAGGGCAGGGGGTGCCGGGCGCTGGCCCGTTGTCTGTCAGTCAGTCTTTCAGTCATAACGAACAAGTGTTTCATAAATTTTTTTTTGTTTAACTCAAGGTCAGACATGGTAATGCCGGACAGCTGACGGGTTTATTTCTGTTTGGTGAGTAACCGCCTTTTTGTAAGAAACTTAACGAATCCAAACATCTGTAAAAGTTATAGTAAAAATAAATCAACAGTTGGCTGAGTAAGTGAGTTTTCGTTGGTAGAATCACGATTGTTGTTTAACCCTGAAAATAAATTAAACTGAGCTATCCGGAGCACGCCAAGCCACATAACCTCAATGCCCACTACAGTGACAACAACAATAGATAACAACAACCAACAGCAGACGCAGCCACGTCACAATCTGTGTGATCCTGTGTTGCCCAAGGAAAAGACATATGATGAATTAGTGGCAGTTTTGAAGCGACAGTTTTCACCGGCTATTTCCATATTTCGTACACGCATAGAATTTCACAGTTTGAATCAGTTTCAAGGGGAAAAAGTGACCGACTGGTATGCGAGGTTAAAAAACGCAGCAATGCTGTGTGAGTTTGGCAAATTATTAGAAGATTTTGTTAAAGATCGTTTTGTAGTTAGAATGTTGCCTGGTTCGTTGTTAGATAGATTGTGTGAAGAGGAGCCCAATAAAACACTTGCTGAACTGCTTACTATTGCAGTGAAGAAGGAAGGAGCGATACAACAATTGCAGAGTTCTGTTCACCGCGTTGAGGCAACTACAGCCAGCCAGCAAGGTGACGAAGGGGGCAGGCGTGGTGCAGTTGCCCGGCGATGGAATCAGGGGACAAGATGAGCAAAAAAGGGGAGCGATGGTGTTACGCATGCGGCAAAACCAATCACAATTTTCGAAGTTGCAAGTATAAGCAATTTCAATGTAAGAAATGCCTGAAGATAGGACACTTGGCAAAAGTATGTACAACCAAAACTATTAATTTGGTGGATGTAGATGTCAAGGAAATTTTTGGCCATTATATGGCCAATGCATCGAAACCAATTGTTGTACATGTAACTATCAATTCAGTAACTATAGAAATGGAACTTGATACAGGAGCTGCGGTATCTGTACTACCCTTGGCTGTATACAATAAGTTGTTTAATGAGCACCATTTACAGCCTACTTCTATTAAGTTAAAAATGTATAGTGGTGAAATTCTGTACCCGGAAGGGAAGGTTCAAGTCACAGTTGGTTATAACGGGAACTGTATACAGGGTAGAGTAATAGTGGTAAAAACTAACAGTAAACCATTGTTAGGTAGGGATTTGTTATTGGCATTAAAAATACCTGTAATAACAAGTGTGAACAATGTGGTAGTTAACAAGGACAGTGTCCATAAATTAATTAAAGAATTTAAGAGTTTATTTGATGACAGTCACGGAACTTACTTGCATGAAAAGATTGAATTAAAGGTTAAGGCAGATTTTAGGCCTATATTTGTAAAACCCAGAAGGGTGCCATTTGTATTTCAGGCAAAAGTAGATCAAGAACTTGAACATCTTGAGAGGGAAGGGGTTATTACCAAAGTGGATACCAATGTCTGGGGTACACCACTGGTACCTGTATTAAAACCAGATGGTAGCATAAGGGTTTGTGCTGATTATAAAATAACCATAAATGAAGCCCTAGAGGAAAAAGACATCTTATTCCCAAGGTAGAGGAGCTATTTGTAGCCTTGCAGGGAGGTGAACATTTCACAAAAATTGATTTGTCAAATGCGTATAACCAATTGCAAGTAACAGAGGAAACCGGCAAATTGTTGGCGTGGAGTACACATAAGGGTATATATGTGGTAAATAGATTATCTTTCGGGGCAAAACCAGCATCAGCATGTGCAATTTTTCAAAGGATTATAGAGAAAGTGTTATTAGGTTGCAAGGGCACTGTAACTTATCTGGATGATATTGTAGTCACTGGAGCAACAGAGTCAGAGCACATAGAGAACCTGCGTCAGGTTTTTCAGAAGTTCAAACAGGCTGGTTTTGTACTTAATAAAAATAAGTGCCATTTTTTTTTAAAAGAAATCCATTATTTAGGACATATCATTGATAATGAGGACATTCGTAAAGACCCTAGCAAGGTGAAAGCTGTTAGAGAGGTTCCACGCCCTACAAATGTGGATGCGGTAAGAGCGTTTGTTGGCTTGGTAAATTATTATCAGAAATTTATTCCTAAGCTGGCAACCATTTTGTGTCCATTGTATGCATTACTGAAGAAGGGCAATGTGTTTGAGTGGTGAGAGGATTGTGAAAATGCATTTATGATGGCAAAGGACGCGGTACTTTCTCCACAGGTTCTGGTGCATTTTAACGTCGACAAGCTAGTGAAGTTGACATGTGATGCATCTGCGAAGGGAATAGCGGCAGTGTTGATCTATGTTGATCTAGACGGTGTAGAAAAGCCAATTGCATTTGCATCCAGGGTTCTGTCTCCAGCAGAGTGCAATTATTCCGTCATTCATAACGAAGCTTTAGCTGTTTATTGGGGTGTAAAAAAATTTTCACAATATTTGAGCAAGCATTTTATACTAGAATCTGATCATAAGCCATTACTGGCAATATTTGGTGAGAATAAAGGAATCCCAGCTATGGGATCAGGAAGATTGCAGCGCTGGGCCTTATTCTTGTCAGGGTTCGAATACTCATTGAAGCATGTTAAGGGAACTGTTAATGTTGCGGACGGGCTTTCTAGGTTGCCATTAGAGAATGTTGTAGAGCTTAAGCAGATCGAATCAGTTGAAGGAGAATATTTACACTTTGTAGAACAGGCTACAGCAATAGATACGGAATCGTTAAGAAAAGAAACTATAAATGATGCGATTTTGAGTGAAGTTTGCAAATATATACAAATGGGTTGGCCGCGTTCTGTGTTGGACAGCGTAAAGCCATATTTTCGCAAGGAGGAGGAGTTGTCACTTGAGCAAGGCTTAATGATGTGGGGTTACAGGGTAGTCATTCCAAAAACTTGTCGAGATAACTTGCTAAATGAGATTCACTCAACCCATCTCGGTATGGTTAAACTAAAAAACTGGAGTAGATCGTATTTTTGGTGGCCTGGGTTAAGTACGGACTTGGAAAATTTTGTACGGGCTTGTGAAGTGTGTATGTCATCTCGTGCTGAGCCACCAAAAGTTGCTGATGTAAAGTGGCCAGAGTGTAAGGAAGTTTTCAAACGTATCCATATGGATTTTTGTGGCCATGTTAGGGGAACTTATTTTTTGGTTCTTATATATGCTTTTTCTAAATGGGTGGAAGTTTTCCCAATGAAATCTTTAGTGACTGAGTCAGGTCTTAAGAAATTGAGGGAAACGTTTGCAAGGTTCGGAATACCTCAAACTATTGTAACTGATTTTGTGTCGGAAGAGTTTGAAAATTTTTGCACATTAAATGGGGTTGAACATTTGACGTCTCCTCCATATTATCCAGCCAGTAATGGGGCTGCAGAGAACTCAGTGAAAATCTTCAAAGCAGGGCTGTTGAAAACTTTGAACGATGGAGTGAATAACCAAGTTCCTATTGAGACACTGGTGAGCCATTATCTAATGTCGTATAGATGTGCACCTCATTGCACAACTAAAAGTAGCCTAGCCGAAATGATGTTTGGTAGACAGATAAGGTCAAGGTTGGACCTTATCAAACCTCGACCAAAGATACAAAAAGAGCTGCCGGTAGTAGGAGAAGCCAGTAGAAGAAGCCACCTGTAAAGCTAGATTTGTAAGTTGTGTAAAGATACTTGTAAGTTTTCATTGACAATTTGTGAAATTGTTTATTATTGTTTTAAACTACTTCCCCACTTAGGGGGAAGATATCTGTACTGTATCAGTGTAAGGTGTAATATCTACGACTGGAGTTTGTTGATATGTTCTCTGTGGAATAGCAGTTAGGCTGTAAATATAATATTGTAACGTTTCGTTTATTAAAGAGTGTTTGTATAATTGATCGTACTTACTTCAATACATAATAGTACCCTAGTAAAATCTTCTCCCCATGTTGACTGTTGACTTTGGCTAAAATCGCAATCAGCATATCAATTTCAAACCAAACTAATGCAAGTTGAATTTTCTAAAATATTTCCCCTTCTAGCTGATAACACATAATTTTTTGTATTAATTAAGACACCTTAATAATACCAAACATATGATAACATTAACAGATATTTTAATATTTCAAATAAACAACTGCAAAGCATATCTTATATTGAAATTAATTTTCTTTTTAAATCAAATTCATATAGGCCTACTCATTAACTGAAAAGAAAAGCTGTTACCTATTCTACCTGAGGTAAGCTTTGCCTATTTATAACAAATAGGCCTACAGTGTAATGCCCTGCACTGTAAGATATGACATATGTGTAATAATGTTACATACAATGAACCCTCGATAACTCGGACCTTGATGTCCCGGACTTCGGATAACTTGGACAGAATTTCAAAAAACAAAATTAATTTCAATAAAATTATTTTTTGGTCAAAAATCATAATAAAATTGTGTCTACCTCGTTTAAATCCATCACGTTTTATTTAAAAACAGTATTACGCTTTAAACGCAGTTGCTCATCACTACGTAGCCTTTAATAATCCCACCGTAAAATATCTGGCAAGTTCCGTGTGGTTAAACGTTGCTAGCGAGGCGCGCAAGTAGAGATGCACCTCAGCAGGCCAACCTCCCTTCTTTATCTTTCCTCCCTCTTCACTGTGCGAGCCAGACACGTACGTGCGTCATAAATAAACATTTCAGTATGATGCTAGCGAATTGGACGGTACCGGTAACTACAGGTCACAATGGCACCTAAAGGGAAATTTATTTTGTTCTGGTATGTGCGATAAATTCAAGATTGCAAAACAGTTTGTTCCGGACATTAATAAAAAAAATTAAAAGTAATTGGTTTGCATTGCAATGTAGGCAAGGTGGTGAGAGGATTTTACGGCCCTTTAATGACGTCTTACAAGCCGATGAGGGTGAAGTGAGGTGAAAGAACAACATCCATGCCCGAGCAAGGATTCGAACCCAGGGCCTCTCGCACCGTTAACAGACGCCTAACCCACTACGCTAGAGGCCGGGGCAATATGGAAAAAAAAAAAAAAAAAAAAAAAACACGGCTTAGTAAATTATAAAAAAAGGGGAGGGGGCAGAAAGAGGCTTTTGCCCCGGGTCGCACATTCTAGAGGGCCTCACTTTTGAAAAAAGTTAAATGGTTAAAATGAATGGGCTTTTATTGAGTTCCCGTTAATGTTGATGGCATCTGTGAAACTTATTTTAAGTGTAAAGAGTGTGTAAAGACGTCACTGATCTATGACGACGCAGCCAAGGTAAAAGTATGGAGGGAGGCCTACAAGCGCACATTATCACTTCAACCACAGCCGTGACTTCAACTAAACAAAAAAAAGGAGGAAAGTTAGACTGAGATTTACGTTGCTCCTGGCCTCGTATTATAACAAAGAGGCCCTGGAAAAAAAAAACAATTTCTCGTAGGAAACTAGCAGCTGGCTGCAGACACTGTGACATGCTGATGTAGAGTAATTTTTCACATAAACATCTCGTGAGTTGCGTGTGGTCACGTGCTGTGTTTTTATTGCTGTTGAGACTGTACCGGCTGACCTTGACTACTTCCGCTCGCGCTCTACCACCCTAGCTTATCTCGCACGCACACGCACACACACACACACACGCACATAGACTGTCGCCAGCCAGAAGAGAGAAGGGGGTGAGAACTTTTATGTGGTTGAAGGGTGCCTTGGTTCCAGCTTCTAGCACAGATAAAAAACGATCAGCCAGAAGTAGCATAAAAAAATTAATAAAAAAGAATCTGCCGGCCCAGGTTGTTTGACATTCTTTCTTTTATAGTTCTCCTGTTACAGCCATAATTTCCCCACCACCCCGTCCTGTAAATTGATACATACAAATCAGTACATATTGCCGCTTCTTTTGCTTGTAGAAATGATAGTGTACTGGTTTCCTCATGTTTCTTGTGATTAATGACTGATTACCCCTCCTCCCCGGACGCCTCCCCCCGATAACATGGACAGATCGTAACTCGGACAGCTTCTCCCCCCTTTTAGTCCGAGTTATCGAGGGTTCACTGTATTTGTTAATACCTTTTGCAAATATTAGCCAAAACAGTACTGGATGTGAAAAATTTGTAACCATATGTGGACAACTTATACTCCAGCAAATATAGGGCCTATTATATTTATGCTTCAATAATATTCTAAGGGTTGACCGTAAATGTTTTCAGGAGACTGTAGGTAACGATACTGAAGCAAATACTTTGGACTGTTATAAATATATACGTAGATTTACAACATTTCGTAACATTATTGAAATGTCGAATTTCTATTCCACAAAATAAGAAATTATGTTAAAATACTAGGCATATGCTACAACTTCCCATTAAACTACTGTAAAGATAAATTATTTTTATGTTGTTGCGAGGAATTAGTTTGCACATACAAAATGCAGATAATTAATTTAATTGCATACTATTTTGTGAATTTTAATTTTAACTATTTTGTTATACAAAGTGTACCTGCAACTGTACACCCGTAAACTACTCAATTGTTTTAGTTATGGGGTGTCTGAATGGGCAAATTTCGTAGACAAAACTATCACATGACCAAATTTTGTATCTAAAAAGAATTACGTATATTATCACTTTGTAGTTTGCATGCAAAGGACAATGACAAACAGGCATATCCAAATTTAACAATAAAACATCACAAAACTAAGAAACTAGCAAATCCCCATTTCAGACACGGCCTTACCCTATGCTATACCTATTTCCTATTTACACTTCACAATTTTTGTTTGAACGTGTTATATGCCTTACGAATTTAACACTTATTATTTCATACATAAACCTGAATGTAAGCAGTAAAAGTTTGACCGAAATATTTTCTGTGCAAAAAAAATATTTACTGGTGTATGTGTGAAACTTGTTACCTGTATTCTTTTATTCACTAATTTTTCTTTTATCATAAGTAACAATAAGCTTTCACAAAAACAGCACTACCACTTCTGGCTGTCCACACGTTCTTGTAATACGATGACACAAACAAACTGTAGTCTTCTTTGGGAAGCCTGCAACTTCCTAAATTCCCTACAAAACTAAAACCACTACTTATGTCAAAAGGTTTTAGGGAATTCAATGATTTCGTCCACACTAACTCTTTCAATGCTGTTTCGTAAATTTCAAAACATGTTTGTTTACATTTATGTTCCCCACAGTTGCCACTAGCGCCTCTGCAACTACTAGGCTCCACTTCTTTTCAAGTAGTCCATTCACTGTGATCCATAAAATACTATTTAACTAATAGTAACTGTGAATAGATCTGCTACATAACTTTTCCTTTTCAGACTTCTTTACATTCTCATGTAAGTTTAAAGAATCTAAAAATATGTCACTTCGTAATGAGCTTCAGCAACAATGCACATGGGGCTTTGTTTTAGAACTACACAACCAAACCACAAAATCTGTTATCCAGAAATATTTTGGTTCATCTGAGAACTGGCAAAACTGAACAAACAGCAATTGTGTCTCCCACTCTAACAAAGCATAGCTGTGAACAAAGTGAAGAGTATGTGAAGCACGAGCTAGTAAACTGGACAGCCAAAGTGAATGACCAGCGTTAAGAAATGCTAACCTATACATTGTTTCCACTTCCAAGCCAGAGAAACCAAAGGCAGAATCTCCTTCCACACATATAACTTTCTTGAGTGGTGCATGGTCGCGGCACCACAAGGCTGCTGCTGTGGCAAATCCCAGGCCAACGCCCATCGTCCCAAAAGTTCCTGAAAACAGAACACCATGCAGCCAACAACCTCAACAAGAAATTTTGTTAATTATGTAACCATTTGTGTATTACATTTGATTTATGATGCGTGTTTAGAATGACTGTCCTGTACGATGCCTTGTTGAAAGGTGCCAAAATTATGATGCTAGAGACATCTACAATTTGAAGACATCGGTATTACTGAAGCTCGAGATGCCTACAATTTTAAGACACAGGTATTTCTGAAGCTTAGTTTCTGACATTTCTCGCAGCAATTGGTAACATCATGCCACTAGTTACACCCAATCAACAAATGTCATTACTGACTGTAAACACAGCCCCCTGACAGCAATGGATAATAAACATGTTAAAACAGTTATTATCAATTACTGTATTTAAAAACTATGTTTCGAGTTGATTGTACATTACCAAATTTACCTGTGTACCACCTAAACACGTTTTCTTAAAAACAAAATTGAAAAGTTGCAGCCTAGGTTATACTTTAAATCATGGTTTTGGTTAAACAGAGCCTTGATAAGTTTGGTTTACCATACATTACAGACTGCTGCAAGGATTTATTATAATGGAAATATAAGTATAGAAACACTTTACAATCAATTTTTAGCTCATAATCAGACAAGACAATGGCTGTGCGTAGCCCACACTGTCACACTACAGCTTGTTACAGTTGCCTCCCTGCTATACTTTGCTAGTATCAAACTGTGCCGAGCTGCACCAAGCCAGAGTGCACCTAGATCCTATTCCTTTAGCTCTCAACTCACCCAGTCTAAAGAGCGCAGGGTGCACGAAGAACCAATACCAACACAGTGTTTCATTGCTTCACTATAACGAGACATAGTACAGCTTGTTATGGTTGCCTGCCTGCTATACTTTGCTAGTATCAAACTGTGCTGAGCTGCACCAAGCCAGAGTGCACCTAGATCCTATTCCTTTAGCTCTCACTCACCCAGTCTAATGAGCGCAAGGTGTGCGAAGAACCAATATCAAGACAGTGTTTCACTGCTCCACTGTAACGAGCCACATTGCAGCAAGCTCTGTAAATATTGACAACTGCTGGCAGAGTGCAATGTACGCTGTTATGCTGCAAATCATTCAAGTGCTGCGTATCTTCCAACAAGTCAAGCAAAGCTAAGCACTATTTTATACTTCTGGGCCATCATTTCATTCTTAACATTTCATATACATATTTAATTCGGTTTATATTTAACTTTATTTTATTAAATTTTTCAACAAAAAGCAATTAAACTAAAATTATATAGTGAAAAACATTTTATTTTTTGAGAGCATGATAAAACTGTTGGGTGCAAGTTTCACATGGAGGCAGATGATACATAGGTAACTATAGTAACCTAACTTTATAATGCTCAGAGAAATAAAGTGTATCACGCAATTTTAAAAGTAAATTCTTAAGTTGATTAATGTTGTAGACTTTGACAGGCTAGGCAGTCAGTCGTTTTCGTGCACCATCAGATCAATGTAGAAGTGTTGGAACAGCTGTCAATACTCACCCACATAAACACACCAGTGCAGGATAATGCAAGTAGGGGCAGTCCTGTGCACACATATTAACTATCACGGACACGCTAAACTGAGCAAGTGTATATTTTGTTAGGTAAAGGGAAGAATATAGCTGAGACATTTTCTTTTCCTTTTACTAATTTAATATATATTACAGTAGAAATGAACTCTTAACTACTTCTGTTTCTATAACATTCAGCGGATCCACCAGTCAAACATGCAGACAACCCCAACACATGAACATAACAGCACCTTAGTTTCAAGTGGTAAAGTAAAAGTAATTAACGAAACATAAAGTAATGTGCCAATAAACTGCTACC
>PNEQ01075100.1:12106-23719 GCA_003012365.1 Medauroidea extradentata
GTTTTGTATTTAATACTATTTTGACCGATTTTTCAATTTTTTTGTAATTTTCTTGTTTCGGCTGTATTTTCTTTATTTATTGCTATTTTGTTCAAATTTGTTTGATACTCGGCGCCGAGTACTTAAATCTTGTCATTGTGTCAGTTTGGTTCAGTTATTTACTTATTTACATTGTGTACATTTTTTTTTGTTAAATTTTTTGAATCGGCACATACCCCGTATAGTGGCAAACTGATGACGCGGCTCATGCCTGGGAGTTGTTTACACGCTTGGTTGTAGGCTAGGTGGTGGGGATCGGCGACCAAGCTGCTTAGTGTGGCGAGGGGAATGCATTCTCTGACGAGTTGCGGACTGATATGCACGACGAGTGGTTGTGCGAGTGCTCGATGGTCGAGCTAGGCTCTTGGGTGGTCGCAAGAGACATTGCGCCAGTCTGCCTTAGAATTACTCTGGATCAATGCTTATTGCCCTAGTGAGGCGAGCCTGCGATGACACCGAGTGGACTGCAAATCGTCTGTTTCGCTGCCCGCCGGCCTGTACTTCGGCGTGACGAAACCTACCCAGTGCAACCTACCAAAAAAGGATTTTTGCGGTAGCGGAAAGATACTTGGGAGTAAGTGACGTGGCTACGTCCCGGGAAAAAAACTGTAAGTTGAGATATCTTTTTTATTAATTTATTCGCTCCAACAAATGAAACTTTTTGTGAACTGATACACCCCCCCATTTAACGTTCAATGGTGCAACAAACCAAGATCAGACACAGTGAAAAAGAAGTTATTTATTGACTGCAGGATTTCTACTATAATATTAAGGGGCTTCGTGGAGTTCTATGAACCTTGGGTTGTAAGAAGTGACTGCCCACCTATTTAACTTTGAACCCGGACTATTTTGTAGGGGAATTAAGAATAATCAATAGTATTATAGTCATTATTAGTCATTATTACTTTATGTAAATGAGATGTTAAAATAAAAATAATCATATGTTGATTGCATTTGAAGGATTATCAATTATCTTATTTATTAATTCCTTAGTCATTTCGTTTTTTTTGGAACAATAATGATGATTAGGTTCAGCGTGTTGTTACTAACTGTGTATAAGTGCGGTTGATATGTATAATAAGGGTAGCACACATGTCACACCCCCTTACTCTTCAGTGTCCACAAATACCACTTGTTTGTTGTTCTATATCACACTACCACCAACCTTAATCTATGCTTAGTCCTACTCTCGTAACATCTCCCTTTCTTTTTTTTCTTTTTTTTACATGTCTTCCCAGCGTTTTGGTTTTTTAATTGTGTCCCTATTTCGCAGCACTCGTGTGTTTTGTGTGTCCTTTCCCACAAGATCAAAACGAAGCACTCCTCTATGCGGTGTGATATGCCGCTCTTGTCATGTTTCCCAGCCTCTCCAGCCATGGCTTGGTGTAGCAAGACTTGACTTGCCGTCTGCTCTTGGAGTAGTTACTGTAGTTGACGCTGAGCTGTGCACTGCTGGTGATTTATCCGCTGATAGTTGTGCGATAGCTGGTTGCTCTGGAGTCACAGCACGAACTGCCAACTTGTCTCTTGTATGTGTTGATGGTTGTTCCACTTGTGTTGTCTGCTTGTGCTCTATCATGGTTCGTGGTACTTCAGCTACTGTTGGCTTGTGGGTTGACACTTCTGTTGGTGTTCTGCCTCTTAGCGCTCTCTGGGGTGATAGGGTTGTTGGTCTTATCATAGTGCGATGGCGCCTGTAAATACAATTTCCTGCTTGTACATCATAGGATGTGCTTGATATCTTCCTTTCCACCACACCTGGTGTCCACACTTTCCCTGCGCCCCTTATACCCTGCGTCATAACTGCTTGTCCTGGTTCTAGTGATGGGAGTAGCTGGGTTTTCTTGTCATAATGTTGTTTGTATGTGGTTCTCTTGTGCTTCAGTTTGGCTGGTACTGATACTGGTACCCTCTGTTTGAGTTGTGTATCTGCCATTGGCAGGAGTGTTCTTAGTCGTCTGGCCATGCAACGTTGCGCTGGGCTCGTTTCCATGCCCTGCGATGGTGTGTTGCGCCATTCGAGCATGGACATTGCTGGATCGGTCTTTGCCAGCCTGCATTTTTTGAGAAGTGTTTTGGCTATCTTCACTGTTGCTTCCGCCTTGCCATTGCCTTGAGGGTGATGTGGAGCTGAAGTGAGGTGTCTGAACTGCCAGGTGTTTGCAAACATAGCGCTTGCAAATGGTGGTCCGTTGTCTGATATTACAATTTCTGGGATGCCATATCTGCTGAAATGTGTTTTGAGCTTTTCTATTATCTTGGATGCTCGGTGGTCTGTGGCCTCGTCTAGTTCCCAGAAGTCTGAGTAGTAGTCTACAATGATCAAGAAATTCTGTCCCTCTAGTTCGAAAAGATCCATCCCAACTTTTTGCCAAGGCCGTGTGGGTGTTGCACAATCCTGAAGAGGGAGTTGTTGTTGACTTCGGTGATAAGTCAGGCACGCTTCACAGGTATCAATGTGTGCTTTTACATCCTGTTTCAGATTTGGCCAGTAAATAGTTTCCCTTGCACGTCTTAATGTTGCTTCCAGCCCTACATGGCTAGCGTGTAGTTTCTTCAACATGTCCACACGTTTTTTTGCCGGTACAATTATGCGCATTGCTCTGAATACTACACCCTTGTGATAACTCAATTCATCTCTGCAGTGTGCATATTGTCTTATGCTGGGTGGAATGTTCTTTGTTTCATTTGGCCAACCTTTTTTGTATCATTGTTATGAGTTCAGTCAGTGTTGCATCTTGTTCAGTTGCCTTTGCTATGTCTTGTAGTGTGCTCGATGTTATATTTGTGACTGGTTCAACACTTTCCAAGCTGAGAATGTATTGCTGCATTTGCTTGCTGGAGTCTGGGTTTGTGCTGGACAGTGGGGCCCTGCTTAGATGATCAGCAAGTACTTGATCTTTACCTTGCTTGTATATAACTTCCAGAGTGTATCGTTGTAGTGCCAAACGTATACTTTGCAGTTTGGGAGGCGCCTGTAAGATTGGTTTCTTGAAAATCATTTCCAGTGGTTTGTGGTCCGTGTGCACTATCACTGTGTCAGTTCTACCTCCGATATAGCAGTGGAATGCGTGAAATGCAAAAGAAATCGCCAGTGCTTCTTTCACTATTTGTGCATAGGTCCTTTCCGTTTTTGTGAGGCTCCGCGATGTGTATGCTACCGGTTTCCCATTTTGTAGTAAAACTGCTCCTAGCCCATATGCACTCGCATCACACTGTATAATTACTGGCTCTTCTACATCGTAGTATTGCAGAACTGGTGCTGCTGTTGCCAGTTTCTTTATTTCTGTCAACGCTTTTTCTTGGTTGTGACCCCAGTGCCATGGAACGTCCTTGTGAGTTAACTGTCTGATTGGTTCGCATACTGTTGCCAAGTGAGGTAGGAATTTTGTCAGATAGGTCACAAATCCCAACAGTGTGCGCACCTCTTGCTGATTCTGGGATGCTGGCATGTCTTGAATGGCTTGCACTTTGCCTGGGTCTGGCCTCAATCCTTCACTTGAGATATGGTGTCCAATGTATTTTAGTTCTGTCTGCCACAATCGGAGCTTGTTGGGGTTAAACTTGATATTTCTCTCTCTTGCTCGCTCAAACAGTCTCAGCAGATTCTCGTCGTGATCAATTCTGGCTTCCGTATCAGTCTGTCCTTTTCCATAAACCAGGATGTCGTCCGCCACTATTTCGACACCTGGGAGGTCTCCTAATGCCTCTTGCAATTTGCGTTGGAATATTTCTGGGGCACTACAAATGCCAAAAGGTAATCGCTGCCAGCGATATCTGCCATATGGTGTGTTGAAGGTGGTTGGTTTGCTGCTTTCATCAGTCAGTTTTATTTGGCAGTAGCCATCCTTGGTGTCCAGCAGACTGAACACTTTTGCCTGGGTGAGTTCTGGTAATATTTGATCGAGTACAGGTACTGGGTAATGTGCTCTTTTCAAAGCTTCATTTAAATTTTGAGGATCTAAGCAAATCCTGATTTTCGCTTGTCCCAGTGGGTTGTTTCTTTGTACTACCACCATACTGCTAACCCAGTCTGTAGGCTCAGTCACCTGTGCTATGACTTCTTATTGTTCCAGCTGTTGAATGAATGTTTTCAATCCTTTCTTCAATGGTATTGGCACACGACGAGGGGCATCTTGTTGTGGCTTGGCATCTTCTCTCACTTCCAGTTGGATTTCCCCTGGTAATTGCCCGAGACCTTGAAATGTATCGTTGAATTCTTGCATTATGTCTTTTACGGTCAGTTTTCCTGGGATTAATGAAACAGTTTGTGCACTCACTGTGTTGACTTGTCCTTCTACTGAGCATAACTTTGCATTCAATTCTATTAACCCTATTCTCATACTGTCTGCAGCTCCTATTATCGGCGTTCTGTCTAAATCTACGATCTGGAACGTGAGATTGTGTCTCTGACTTCCATATGTGCACTGCAGTGATCTTTGACCCCGAGGTATGATGTTAGTGTTTGCATAGCACTTAAGCACCGTGTTGGACTTGGTTAGAGTTGGGTTCACTTTCCTTGTAATTTTCCGTAGGTCTTGCAGGCTCATAACATTGCATGTGGCACCACTGTATTTGGCACACTGCTGCCCTGGGAAAATTTAATATTGTGTACAGTTTTTGTTTGTTTATTGCCTTTGTGTTCGGCTGGTTTGCACACTCACTTAAATTGACCTCATTTATAGCGTACATAGTTTCATCCTCATACGGTTCTTCCATGACACTCTGTTCTTGAATGAGGTGTACTGGATCTCTGTGCTGTGATTCTTGGTCCTTTTCCCGTTGCCATGTTCGACAGACTTTCACAAAGTGGCCAGTTTTCTTGCAGTAACTGCACTCTTTGTCAGCGGCTGGGCAAAACTGTTTCCCTCGCTGGTGTACTCTCCCACAATAGATGCAACTTTGTTGTTGAATTCTTTTTGCCTGTTGTCTTTCTTCTTGATTTCCTCTTTGATTTCCTCTTGCCCTCTGGAATTTTGAGTTGTGGGCAGAAGAGGGTCTTTGGCGTGTGTCTTGCACTGCATGGATGACTTCTTCAGTTGACTGTTGTTGGTTTTGGCACTCCGTCAGATGTTGCACTTGCTTTTCAGTCAGTTCATGTGCTCGAGCAACATTGATGGCAGACTCTAAGGTTAGGTTCTTATCCGACAACAACTTTTTTCTTCGGCTATTGCACCGTACACCTAAAACTAGTCTGTCTCTGATTAATTCACTTGACAGTTCGCCAAATTCACAAGTTGCTGATCGAGTCTATTCTGATTGTGTTTGTACAGTGGATCTAAATAAAAATCGCTCATAAATGACATTTGTTTCCGGTTTTAACACTTTGTCCAGTTCTTTAATTATTTTCTCGACTGAGTCAGTTTGATCTGCTGTGAGATTTAAACTGTTGTATGTTTTCATTCCTTCCACACCTAATATGGTGCGAAATGTGGCCACCTGAATGTTGTTTGCTTGCTTGCTGATTCCTGTCGCTAATGAATAATCTTCATATTGCCTCTTGAAAATACTCCAATTTTCTGCGATGTTCCCGTCTTTACATAACGGCGGCGGACACGGTAAAGTAAAGCTGTGTGCCATTTTCGCGCGCACTGCAGAGTCCCGTTTTGCTGTTTGCCGACGTGCATTCGCGGGGCAGACGTTATTTATCACTTGTTATTTAGTGCAACAAGTACCGATTACAATTTCATACTTTCTTTTCTCGTCGCCGACTTACTTTTTCGCACAAACTGACAAATTAAGTAACCCGCGCCATGTACACCGCTGCCACCATGTTTGTTGTTCTATATCACACTACCACCAACCTTAATCTATGCTTAGTCCTACTCTCGTAACACCAGTGAACGCACAAACATCAACAACAGTACTTATGCACGTATTTTTAAACTTCGTGCAAAAGGGTTAAATTTAGGGATGGGATTTTCAATTCTTAGATATCTTGATTCTTCAGACTCTTGCTGGTATCAAAAGAGTTTATAATCGAGGAAAAATTTTGATTCTTTTGATTTTCTCATTTATTTACTTTAATAAGATACTTCCATTGGGATAGGTATATTTATTTTACTGATTGGGTAAGGTATTTGCGTGTTACATCTATCATGAGACAATATTTTTGCGTCTCGGAGACCACAGCAACTAAAACTGCCGTACATATTTCTTAAGTCACTAACCTTCAAGGTATGTTACAATCTGTTATGACGATAATAATAACCTGGCATAAAAAGTTTTTTGTAACATCTTCATATCAATCGCAACAAGTTTCGAAATTCGTTAAATAAAAAACAAACTTACTTGTCAGTCTGTAATTCCTAGACACGTGCTGTTCTTAATGGTTAACATTAACAACTCAACGCTTAAATAAATAAATCACTTTTGTCAGTCGCTGATGCAGTAAGAATGCTAAAAATTATTTGCAATTTCATTAAATTAACATTAAAATAATAATCTTTTTTAATTCATGTAATGTGATATGTTTTGTTCTCACATGTTAGAAAATATTGTGGTACCAAGAGACAAAACCAACATAGGCCTACATGCAAACGAAATATACATAAAATAAAAATTTGCACTCAAATGGAGTTACTAACAAAAATTCAATCAGCAAAATACATTACGATTAAGATAAAAATAATTAGGCTTAACAGGCGAGATTAACAATCCGTTTTAGACATTACTTGTATGGCACTTGCACAACACACAAATACACAAACTGCTCAGTGGCACGTCCAATGCTGGAACGGAAAGTTTTACACAGTAATGCAAGGTGTCTACTCAAATCATCCAACGAAATTCAGTGACTTTTTCAGTGACCTATGGGGACATAAACAAAGTTCTTGTGGGCTATGTATTTATGCTTAGTAATCATTTATAACATCACCACAGTTGTAAAATTTAACTATATAGCTCTCTCTACATTTGGAGCAGTTCTTCCTTTTTCCTTCCAGCAGTTTCCCTTTTTTTAACTCTTAACATCTTGATATTGTGTGCTGCTCTCTTCAACAATAAGGCAGCAATTTTACGAATATACACTCGGGAACCATCAAAAAGTTGCAGGAAAAAAAAAAAAAATTGTGACTGCGCGGCGCACGTCAGAGAGCAACATCCGGCCTGTGAGCACGACTACAGTACACAGTTAGTCTACCTTCATTTCTTTTAAATAAGGGAAAGTCTACTCTTGGTAAGTACCGTATTTGCCGGCATGTAAGACAACTGTTTTACATATTTTTGGCCTTCAAAAATTGCTACTCGTCATAGGTGAAAACATTTTTGGTAACCTAAAAATTGTTTGAAAGTTAAGCTGTAAGCTGTGGAGTTGTATGATGTTTCAAGGAACTGCGTTTTTCGTCACAAATGAAAACAAGTGCCCCGTTATTTTTAATAAAATTTATGGTACGAAAAATTTAGATAAGCATCATATTGATAACAAAGAACACTTTTACCTCGCAGCGAGTGGTGATCGATGCAGCTGGAGCGCATGCCTAGATCCTTTGTCTCACCAGGCCACAACTCTTGGGTGGAGAAAATGAGGATCTAGATCTGCATGCTTAGATCCTTCGTCTCGCCAGCACAAAACTCTCGGGCAGAGAAAACGAGGATCTAGGTACTGTACCACACACTCATGTGTCTACTGTCTAGCGCTAGGCTCGCAGGCGACAACAGCGCACAGGAATGCGATGACCTTGCAAGCAGCTGTTGTAGCCCGGTGTTGCCATGTTGCGCGCGGCATGCCTCAGCCCGGCGTTGCCAAGTCAAGCACAGCAGCCGGCAACTGATGATGTTGCCGGCCACATGTGCCGCGGTCATACATTTTCTTGGCTCTTGGGCGCCCGGAGGGCAGTAGTAGTTAATGTTATTCATTTATGTGTCTCCTGTAATGTTTATATAACAGCAATAAATACATTAACATTATTTAAACAAAATTTTTAATGTTTCTGGCAAAGGAAAAAATGCTTTCCGCCGGGAATTTCAAAATTAATAATTTACTTTTTTCAATATTTTGCACCTTCAAAAACCATGACTCGTCTTATATGCAGGGTCATCCTATAAGCCGGCAAATACGGTAACAAGACAGTGACAGCTAGAGAGACATGCTTGAATCACAGCCGGTAGATGAAATCCCCACGACAGCTAGAGTTACATGATTGTTTCATGGCCAGCAGATGACCTTCCCCCACCAGAATTATACTTTCTCAGCGTGAGAAAAAACTTGCAACGCCTTTCCCGGAAAGTGTCAATATCCACACCAACCACTGAAAATGACAAATAACCACATGTCTTGTGTGTTATTTTTCGAGTTTTGGCAGTTTTTTAGTTTATTATATTTTCCTTGTTAAGTGAGTAACTTCTTGTGTTGCAATCTCCTACTAGGATTTCTGGTGCCGACGCTGTGGTCAGATCATCGGTTTCATGGAATTTATCCACAGTGAAGGTGATTGACGCAATTTTACCTTTGCCTGCTTAGAGTATTGTGCTGTGTGTGTGTGTGTGTGTGTGTGTGTGTGTGTGCGTGCGTACGTGTGACTGTGTCACTGCCAAGCAAAGTGAAGGCACGACGCATTATCAGCACTTCACATCAGCAGGGCGAGCATCTGAGAAAGTAAACACGACTGGGCAACGGGTAAAAACGGCATAAGTGAATAAGTTTGCACTCACTGACTGCACTGTTTTTGAATTAACTCGAATCTTGCAACACACATACATATATGGGCATGCCATTGTTACAAGGGCACAAGTACCGAACACAGTAAAGCACAAAGGTTGAACTTGCAGAGAATTCCTAGCAAAGTATATGCTTGTTTTTCGATGCTACAAACAAAAGAGCACAATTTAAACATGTGAAAATAAACAGCTTGTTCCTACATGGAGCTCAACTGCCCACTTACAAAATCAGTAACCCTTTGTTAAATTACATGACCTTTTCATGACTTCCATGACCTATTTAAATTACATGACTTTTTGGTGACTTCCGTGACTGGTAGACACCCCGTGATTGCAACCTAATAATTATTTTGAATGTCACAAAGTTAATAAATAAATGAATGTGTTCACAAAGAAACCGCAAGCTAACTCAGAAAAATGTGAGCGCCGAACAGCTGACATGCTGATGGCAGCCAAAGACAAAAGATGGCAGCCATCTTGGTGGACTAGCACGACAATGTTGCCAGATCCAACAATTCCGGAGTTGCCACATCATCTACTTGACAGATACAAAGGACCTCATCAAAGGTTAGCCAGCTTGTGATTGAATGCTTCAAGCAATAAGCTCGGTTCGCTTTTTGGACGCAAGTATATTTCACTCAAATGACTATTTAAACAACTCGAGTTGAAGTTTCACTTCCCTGCAGACTAACCTCGCAAGTTTTTATAACAGCCTAAACACATTGCTAGTCATGTACGCCGGTATCCGTTGTTACATGTTTAACTAAATGATAGGAAAATAGAGAAAGGAAAACATAAACATTGTATTGAGTAATGTAGCGAGAAAGAGAGAGTTAGATTGATGGCACAGTTAGGACTAAAAACAACAGGAATAAATTGTGTCTTCTTTTCTAGTGGCATGTTACCGTCACGGAAGCTAAACAATACCATAACACAAAGTGGTTTTGTAATGAAGTGAAACTATGGAAATAAGAAAATAGATATATACTGCAATCATGTGCCAAGACAAATATGTTTAACTCCTTCCTATTACTACAGTGGTATAGAAATAAAGTGTCATATAAAATGAACATGTTAACATGCATAGAAGCACAACATACAGTACGACACATGAGTAATGGCAGCTGAATTTACTTTAGAAATGTAAGTTTTCCTGAACATGTTGCACAAAACAAATATCTGTTAATGTTCCACGGCTAGATGAGAAACATGAGAGGATTTCAGGCCTCTGAGTCGGCAACAAACACTCATTTAAAAAAAACTGTGATGATGTGTCTAATAAATAAGTTGGATTTTACCAAATTGTAGTATCTGCAGCATCTTCTTGGAGCACTCAATACTAAATTAAATCTACTTGAATAATATACGTATTGCAATTATTAAATACAGTAATTTACTACCAACGATTAAATTACAAGCACAAAACCAAGACACACTTAAAATCATGGAATACAGAAACCTTTCTTTTTTAAACAATCACAATAATCATACATTCAAAAATACCGCCATAGATAAATGATGAAAAAAAACATTACACAAGAAAAAAACTTTCTCTCTGGTCACCATAGTGAACAAAGCATACTGACAGAAAAATTAACATTAAAATTTTTTAAGAGGTGCACTATAAAGTAAACATAATTATAGGAGCAAAACAAACAAAAAATATATGTATAAGAATTAGGTAATAGGTCAACAGTAAAAGAAAAAACATAACATTCATAAGTGTTAAAAACATAAACAAACCCTATTCTGTAGTACTATTACAGATTGCCCCCTCAAAGTTGTACATACAATTTAGGAGATTAAATTTGTTGGACAGCTTTATGAAGCATGTAATCTACGACATACAAGAAAATATTACATAACATATACACACTGATGAAATACATATATAAAATTATAGTAGCAACATTTGTCTGGTCAAGTTCTTCACATAATCAGACTGGAACAAATGAAACCAAATAACAGATTGTATTCAGTTTTTAAATAATTACTATACATTAATGTACAATTTACAATTAGACAGGTTTTATTATCACTTTCTTACACATGACCAACTCAACGTTGATAACAGTGCCCAGTCCCAGAGTCCGTCGTGGTGACTGCCAACATAATTCTCTTTTGAAATGTTTGGTAGCAATAGACGATACATGAAGAAGTCTGTTGGAGAGCAGATGTCCCACCTCTTCTTATATGTGGCGTCTCTCTCAAAACACATGAAAAAAAAAACTTGTTTCTTCAATCAAGTTAGTGGTATGCAACTTGCTAACACAATGTTTGGTAAATAGTTCAAAGTACTGTACATACTTGAGTGCAAACATGATTCATACATATGACTCTTCTTGAATGTTTGTAGCATAAAGGAGATAAAATCTCATTTTAAGAGTGTTCACATGTTGATATAATACACATATACTTGCGTAGGTGTGGTGACATAATGTTCAGTGTTCCAAATAATTAATGTGACATAGAATTCAAAATGTTCACTCAATATAAAGTGGTACATATTATTTATCATATTGAAGTTTAGTACTAAATAATTTCTTGCATTGCACATTGTGACGGGGCTGCTCCCGCTCTGTTCGACTGTCGTTGCTATTTAGAAGCTTATTTTGGAGGTTATGATGTCCCTGTTCGGGGCGGCAGAATGTGACGGTGCACGCTCTCTCTCTGCTCGTCTGTTGTGCTGTTTATTCCTTGCAGCTACCTTCCATTACCGGCGGCAGCTGATTTCGGCAGGCGATGACTTTGACAAGTTCTTTAGAAATTAGAAGTACTTCCCTTTTGTTTTACATGCCCGGATAGCCTGAGGTATTTCGAACGGGGTCCGCGTAGAGAGAAAACATTTAATTGGGCATATATAAAAAAAAGAAAAAAGGGTTTCCGTTTTTTTTTTTTTTTTTTAATGGTTCACTT
>PNEQ01075101.1:0-16359 GCA_003012365.1 Medauroidea extradentata
GGGGGGGGGGTGGGTGGGCACAACTGGGTGACAAGATACAGAGAGGTATATTCAGGGGAAGGGGTGATCATGAGTGGAAGATACAGAGGGTGGGGAAGAGGACAGAGAGAGGAAAAAACACTATGATGGTGAGAACGGTGAAGGATAGGAATGAATTTGCGAGAGATGTGGTTGAGGTGACTGGAGCGAGGGAGTTTAGGGAAAGGTTGATGATGTCGGAAAATTGAGAAGAGGTAGGTTAAGCAAATCCTTGCTACAGGGCTGAGGCCCAATTGCAAGAAGAAAAATAAATAAAAAAAAAAGCAACCCTGATTAGACAAATGTTTTTTTTCTTAAGTAGCAACATCATTCGCACTTAAGTTTGAGAAAAGCGTAGGGTTTTAAGATTTTATAAGAAAAGCCTAGGGTATAATGTATGTACACATTTACACGGAATTGAACACCAAGTAACCTGCATGCAAGTTAATTCAGTGTGACTATAGCTAGCTGTCAGAGTATATTTCCTTAAAAAAACAAGTATTCTTATTCTGCTCCCCAGCATGATTTTTTTTGACTTTGAAAACTATACATTTTCATTCTTTCCCGATCAGGAAACAATTTTTTTAATGTCTTCTAACCACGTAACTTTGCTGTTGTGTTAAGGCTACGTTAAAATTGAGTTAGCACAGGCACACATCAAACGTACGTATAAATCTCGTAAGCTATATTTTTCGCAGCACACACACAGAAGTTCCTGAAGTAGCCACAAATTGTGCCGGATATGATGGCTGGTATATTATTTGTTTGTTGGCAGCACTAGTAAATATGATTGGATACTATACCAGATACAACTATAGTCAAGTTCATTCCATATTAATTGATAACCAAGCTCCACATAAACTCTGCAGTAGGCCCTAATTTCTCCATCTCCCCTCCCCATTCATCACCTTATACAACCTGACTAGCCTTTCCACTCTCCTCCTGCCCCTCAAAGGATTCCATCCCAATTCCATCATCACGCTAGGCCTAAAGTTCCTTTCGTCCTCACCAGCCTGACCCTGCCTTTCCATTTATTCATCACCCACCTCACTGTCCTCTTCACCTTCTCCAGCTCTTGCACCTCCACCTTCTCGTACGGATCCCACTCCGCAGCAGCATATTCCAATACTGAACGAACCATCATACAATATGCCTTTCCTTTCACCTCACCAGCCTTGCCTTGTATCTTCCAATGGTCCCATGGGTCATTCCATTGTTATGGGTGTGACAGAATTTGTTGATTCGTAACGGAAAAAAATGTATGTTGTAAATATATTTTGTTAATTAGGTATTTTAAAAAAATTATGTACTTCTTCCTAAATGATGTTTGCATTAACCAAAGGCCTAAAATATCGCCAACAAATGTAGTAATGTATGTTGCAACTCATGAAAAATTGTTACAGATGTGACGAAAGTTTCCTCAGGTTTTGAACAGTTCTGCATTGAATTTAAAAACTCTGTGAATTACAAATTTTAAATAGTGAATTGTATTTTTTTTTTCAATAACTGTCGTGTATGCCAGTTACATTTATTATATGAGAAAGGAAATCATACAAGCTGAACTATTTAATTTACCCTATCTAAAATTTTGCGACATGTTACGGGTGTGGCGTTGGGTGTGACAAAATATTTTAAGTAATAAATTATTTGAATTTATCTCCAAAATTTATTTTTTCCTTACAAATATAATACTTTGACTATAAACCATTACAGTCAACAAATATTTGTCCAAGATATTGATTTAAAAGTGAATTGGCCATGGTTAATTACAAGTTAAGGAGGTACAATAACAAAAATGTCCCCATTTGAAATGTCATAATCTTTTCGCCAGACCCACATCTTCCCACTTGGGTGCATGCATTTTTAAATTACTTCGTATTTTCATTGTCGGCATTCAGTACTTCTGCAAAGTAGTCTTTCTGTCCAGTGGTTTTTAATACCAGTACCCATTACATTCAGTTGCACAGAAACAAAGTGGCCAGTTTTGATACGGTTCATTTCCTTCAAGTCGATTGATGCACAAGATTTCCAGTTGTTGACCGTTGTTAACTTGGCACTCGTCGGACATCCTTTTCAAGTTTATAAGTGAACTGTTTTCACTGCAGGATGTTAATGTAACTCTCTTTCAACAACAGGCTGGAAGCTATGAAGTTTTTGGTGCTTTGGAACAGGATTAACAACCCATCTTGAGGCCAAAGATTCAGGCACCGTAGTTATCTCGCTTGTAGATGTGAACAGAAATGTTATTCCTTTCAAGACATTCTTAACACAGTTAAAAAAAAAGAGTATTCAACATACTTTACAACACACTGACGTGACTTTACTAAACACAAGGCTATACGTTTTATAGTCCCTTCTATACCATCAACGGACACTTTGCCTTGCGACGTAGCAAAGAAGTCTGAAGTGCATTGTTTACTAAAATCACTCAGAAAATATGTCAAAGACAGGCTCTATGAGGTTGACATTTTTTCCATTGCTGCCACATAGCGTCAATGTCCATGTTTGTTCCTTCAATAATACTACTGCAAGAAAATTGTCTGCACTGGTCACAAAAATTAGCCATGCAAGATTAACTGTCTTGATCACATACTCAAATATTTAAGAGATAATTAATTCGGCCAGGGAATAGAACAGATTTGCTCTTAGTATCAGTCGGTAATTGCAAATTTGAATGACATTTACAACCACACACATTATCTGGTGTTTCTCAGACCGGCAGAACACATGGGGATCGCAATGCATAAAAATTGGACTTCTTAATTTCTGCGTTAGGGTCCTCTGCAACAACCAGCTCATAAGCCTCTCCTATGAAGTGACCATAATTATCTTTTGAAACGATTCTCTTTATCTGTTTGTTGGTTTCTTATGTTTATCTGCTTTTCGTGGCCACAAGAAGAAGATTCTTCAAGTATCAATCCTGATAAAGTTGTTGTTTCTCTTTTGTTTTTCTTCTCTCTGTATTTTCTTTGTCTTACATCATCTCTCAGCCTCTTAAGTTTTAACGTTTTATTGCTTATTAGGTAAATTTCTTTGGTCTTGTCTCTTCAATTTCTGTCTCATTTTTTGCCAAATGTTTTTCATGTTCTTCTTTATTCTGATGTAACTTTTGCAGATTCTTTCTTAGCTTTTCTACAGACAACATAATGTACTATCTGTAAAAAAAGAAACCAAATAAACATGTAACTTATATTGTATCCAATAACTTTTAGTATGTGAATCTTCAAAATAGACTTCAAAAAGAAGCATTACTGTTAACATTAAGTACCAGAAATTTAATACTTCACATAACCAGTCAGCTGTTTTTAAGGACATCATTAAGGAACAGTTCAGTAATCCATACAGAAAAATTGGTTAGTTAAGGTTTTCGAGTTGGCAAAAATTGGAATTGTTTCTAATCTTAATCATGTAGGCCTTATCTACTTAGACCTAAATAATTTTATATTCTTATGGTTGTTACAATTTGGTAGCTATGCCTAAGTAATAAATTTGTGAAACGGACTTTAGAAATTTCCAATTTGCCTATAAAATGAAGGATGTCGGACAAACATTATTTGCAACTGATATTTCATGACGGTACATGTCACACCCGTAACACATTTTTCAACCTTTATATGAAGTTTCTCGAAAAAATTCTTTTATTCAAATTTGTAGGTTATATGACCTACCACATGCATACAGAATTTCAGTTTAATAATATCTTTAGTTTACTACATACGTAACTTAAAGTACCAAATAGTGTTAGGGGTGTGAAATGAGACCGGTAACTTTTCAAATGTCAATAAAAAGTTTATATTTACCTGCATTCAGTTTTTGTTCACTGCAAAATATTCGTCTAGAACTGGACAATCCATCTAAGTGGCTACTAATCAGCTGAATATTTCAAGTGTAATTTTCAGGATAGGCAAATTTTAGTTTGAATGTGAAAAATACCACATCAAATAAACAGTCACAACTTTGTATGTTGATGATTGCAACAAATCTACAAATTTATGTAACATTTGACTTTTTACATACTCACTGGATTGTTGCAATCAGGTTTATATGGTATTATAAACTAAATACTATAAATAGAAAATTAGGTGTCAGGGTTACTTCACATGGAATGACCCCCATCTGGATTTACCTTGATCATGTATGTCCACTTGCATGGAAGTGCCTTTTTGTTTGTAGGCAGATCCTGTAACATCCATGTCTCGTCTAGTAGTGCCTTCATTTCTGCATCCATGGCCTGTTGTAATTCTTTGGAGTCCTTTGACCTTGTGGCTTCCTGATATGTCTCCGGGGTGTCGAAGTTCTCTGACGGAATGGAGACATATTCTTTGATCGTCCTGGAGGTCTGATTTTCTTCCTGTCTCTCAGAGTCATGTGTGAGTTTTCGGCTGTTTCCGGGTCGCTAAATCCTAGAAGGTCCTCCAGATCACTCTGTTCTTCTTGTGAATCCTGAGATTGTCTATGGGTGTCTTGGTTGTCAAGCATCTCATCATCTTTTGGTTCGGTGCTTTCCTCTGTATAAAGTTGCCATTGCGGTCTTCCGTATTTACTGGGAAAGGAAGTTGTCATTTCTGACGTCAGTGGCTTTTCGTTGCAGACCACGTCCCTGGATCTTATAATCCGCTTTCAATCATTCCATGTTCTGTAGCCACATACGTCATATCCTACTAGAATGCCTTTTGTGGCCTCCCTGTCCATCTTACTTCTTCTTTGTTTTGTTACATGAACATAACATTCACTACCTATTATCTTGAGGTGCTTGAGATTCACCTTTTTCCCAACCCAGAGCTCGAATGTGGACTTGTTTTTGACGGTGGTTGGACCCGTTCTGTTCAGCTTGTAGACTGCTGTGTTGGTCAGTTCGGCCCGTAGTGCTTGTGGTAAGTTACCATGGGCATGTAACATGGCCCGAGTAGCCTCCACAACCACTCTGTTGTCTCTTTCTATGTAGCAGTTCATCTCGCTGCAGTAGGGCATTGTGAGGACTTGTTGGATACCTTGAGCATCCAATATTTTCTTCAATGTGGAATTGTCAAACCCAACCCCTTTTCGCTAAGGAGCGACATAACCTTGTGACCAGCACGCTCACATTCCTTCAGTACTAACAGGAATTTTGTTGTATACTTAGGATTTTTCCATCATGAGCTATATGAATCTGAATCTTGTAAAGTCGTCTTTAAATAACACGTAATAGCGGAAGCCCAAAATTAATGCTTCAAGTGGACCTCATACATCTGCATGGATGACTTCACTAGATGCTGTGGCTCTCTTCCTTCTGCTGAACTTGAGTTTGCATGCTTTACGATAACACAGCCCTCACAAATTTCGGAGTCCATCTTGACCTTTATTCCCAGCTCTCGTTTGATGAACTCTCTGACGTATTGCTTGTTTTGTTGTGCTAGGCATTCGTGATAGAGCTGCTGGAGATCCTCGTTGTTGGACACAGAGTTTGCGTGGTTGGTGCCGGATAAGTGTAGTTGATACAATCTGTCATTACGTACCCGGGAGACGGTTAAGACGTTCTGGTTTTTGACTTGGAAATAACACCTTACATCTGTGGAGATGAATTTGCTGCCGGGGTGTTTGTCTTATGCTGACAAAACTGAGAATTGGTTCTTGCTCATGTCTGGCACGTACCAGACATTGGAGAATGTCACCTCTTTTTTTGTGTGTTGTCGACGAGTGTTGTAAAAGTGATGTCACCGATTCTGGTCGCTGGTACGCTGATGCCGTTCACTGATGCCGTTCACTGTTGTCACCTTGTGGGGAAAGCTAAATATTTTGATGAATTTTAAAAAGGACTGGTTTTTACTAATGTGATTTGTAGCACTATTATCTACGAACCAATTTGCATTGTCTCAGTTGACGGAGAATACATCACTGTTTGCTGCATATAGCACCATGTTATTGTCTGAATGGTCCTGGGATTCATTTTTAGTTGGCCTGCCATACTTTTTCCACTTAATGCAGTTCCTGATAGTGTGACCTTTTTGAGGCAGTAGTGACAGGTTACATTGGACCTGAATTTATCTTTGGATACAGTAAGTGCCTCTTGTGCGTCTAGGACTTGGCCTGGGAACCTTTGCTGGCAAGTTCTCTCTCTCGTGAGTGCAGATTTGACTGGTTAAATTTTCAACCGTCCGTTCACTTTCGTGTATCAGGAGCCAACTCGACTTGAAAGAAAAATATTCGTGGGGCAAGGTCTCCAGGATCTTGCAAATGAGCAAGATGTCCGGCAGGGCTATAACCTCCATGCTTTCGGACAACTGTATATTAAGACTGTTCCAAGTGTTGTTAATTATAACAATTAACTGGCCATATCATCGTTAGGGTCTAACTTTTATGTGAATAATTGCATGCATAAACTGAAAGCCTTGTCTTCAGTGACACCCTCTTATAATCTATGCAGCTCTTGCCACACTTCTCGCGAGGTATTAAACCTCATAATCTGCGTCAAAGTTTCTTCTGTCATATTGCTTGTTGTGATCAACAAAGCTTTCGTGTCGGCATTGTGGTAGTAATCTAATTGCTTGTCATAAGTTATTACCTGTTTACCGGAAGCAGTTGTTTCGAGTGGGATGGGTTTGGCCTTCTTGCCTGTGACGACGTCCTCGCTTCTGGGAACACTTCCGAGTAGAATGGATACTTTATTTTTCCATGTCGCCCAGTTGATTTTTCTTTCAAGGTGACAGATGTTCATTTTCAGATCCATTTAGAAAAACTTCGATTAACGGATGGGTGAAAACAAAATTCATAGAGAGGTTGACACACGCATGTTGTGGAATAAACAGAGATATTACTTTGTAATCCATTTTAATAATATACATTGTGAAACAAGTACTGGTTAAGACACATTACATTTACGCTTGTTGCACAGTCCAATTACTGGTAACATTCTCTCTGTTGTAAACAACTGAACACCGCACCGATAACTTGCATGATGGGTAGTTGTCCCAGTGTTGCCACACATACATGTTACATTTACCGCTGAATGTAGACTGAAACAAAAGTAGAGTGGTTAATGGAGAAGGTAGAACAGGGTTTGCACAAAGTGCACGAGTTCAACGTCTGAACATTTAGACACACACTATTATGTGTGAACCAATAAATAGTGTGTGTATGTATATATATATAGTGAACAATAAAAACATTAAACCAGCATAACACATAATAAAAATTGGTAATTTTAAATGACAAACTAAAGTTTACTGTAGGAAGAACTCATTGTTAATAAATACAGTTTCATAAACAGTTTTTAAAATGTGCCTTGAATACGTTATTGTATTGCGTAAATAAAAAAAAACATGCCATAAAGAATTTCTTCATGGTTAAATGTTGTGGATATTATAACTATGCGAAGGCTGCAGTGATAAAAGTAGACAATTGGATCAAAATAAATGTTAACGATTTTAACAATGCCACTAATAACTAATTATATAAAAACACTAACAACAATAACATTAATAGTAGTACAACAAAGCATTTGAATTCAAGAGGCGATATTCTACATGATATTCATGAAAAGCTGTTTATTTTGCCTGCACTCGTACAATTTACTAGTCCGATGATCCAGCATGAGGAAGCATGTGGGTGGTTTCTTGTGATGTTTACTAAACAAAAATATGCTAACGAATAATGACTACAGTCTGTCTAAAATAACAAGGAAAATTGAATTATTACATATTTATCTTTAAATTATGCTACTTTCAGATAAACGTCACATGTTGTAAAGTTGTGATATCCTTAACACCATTTGATACATGTGCCAAGATTGAATTTTCCTTAGAAGCCATATTGCTACATAATTACATTGAAAGAAAAATTTGTAGGAAGTCTTCCCGTCAAAATTACTTTGTAGTGACCACTAAATAGTTTTGTGGTGGCCACATATTTTAGTGGTCACAACTAAAAGTTTTTGTGATGACTACAAAATAAATTTTACAGGGTGATTACTCACAAAATATTTTGTAGCTGCCGCAAAACATTTTTTCTGTTTGCATTTAAATAATGATAGAGCACATAAATGTATAGCAAATTTAAAAAAAAATTAAATGCAAATAAAAAAGGTAGGTAAGTGTACATGTCTTAACAATCACATAACAGAAATGAACAAGTAGGCCTAATATCAGTCAGATATTTTTTGTGAAGAGTACAATCTTAGTACCAATTTACTTTAAGTGTGGATACTTTGATGTTAGTGAAAGCTTTGACCTACTCGGAATATTTATTTTGGTGCCACTTGGTGAAGAAGTGGCAATCTTAATCTGGATGGATCAAACTTAATGGTTTAAATATTTAACTAGAATCATTTATTTCTTCTCTAAATTTACCCAAAACAAATATTTTGAGTCTGTCAAAACTACCCTTGCAGTCATTGTTTGATGGTTATTTATAAAAGCAACAAAGTTAACCTGCAATATGCTTGACTAAACTTTACTCACACCCGTGTACTTTGCTGCTCTTGCAGTTGCTATCTGCAGAGGCTCGTGCAGACACTATTTGTTGCTTCTTCCTCACAACACTGAGTCACGATTTGTATTATTTCCAGCTCTCTGCTATGCATCACTTTTCCAAGCTTCTGCGGACTATCACCTCCTCTTTCATTTGCGAGCGTTAACTGAGGGTCAATGTTTTCCTGACAGCCACTACATGGCTCTTGCTTGTGTGTTGTCTCCTTATCTCCTCTTCCTTCCCCTGTCTCGCTACCCCACACCGCTGTGCTGTCAGAAGCCAACTTATCTACCCACTATTGTAATGTATTGGGTTAAAACAGTCATTGGGTTGCAGAAATCTGATGGCTGCTATTTTGAAAGTGTAAAAATTTTTAAAAATGTAAATAGACTTTATAAAGTATCTTACGTTAGGTTTTAAATGACACCAAGACTTTCACACACTGCAGCGTGGCGGCACTGCTGAATAGTTGAACTGCAGTTCGGCGACATCCTGGCATCTCACTGCTCTCATGCTGCAGCTGTGTCGCAGCGGTTATTCAGTCTTGTAGCTTTCCTCAGATGTTACTGTTCTTGTTAGTAAAGATTAATGAAAGGGAACAATAGGATTTTATCTTTATCCTTTAATGGATAGATTTGAAAATGGTTTATTTTATACATTATATTAGAATCTGCAAGTTGATAATGAAAAGTTTTTTTTGTACTTTTGTGTGTCAACAAATTGTTTGAAGTCTTACTAAAGCCTATGGAAAATTGTAGAAAGTACCATCAGGAGGAACAATAAATACATTAATGACGAGAACTATCTCACCAGACGAGAGACTTACTTTAACTCTCTGGAACTTCCAAACACATGTAATCAGTAATATGCGTTTTTCATGCTTTATATGTGTTGAGGTATATTTTTGAACGAAACAGTGAAATTGTAAATATTTATTCAGGTTGGCCTATTAAGATAAGTGCTTTTACACTTAAAAATTTTACGTAGGCTACCTGTTCTGGCACTGTCCTAGTAAAACATATACACAGGCAAAGAAGGCTAGGTGTCAGACATATTGTTTATACAACATTGTTACATTTTTATCCATTCAGTTGAAGTGTTCTGTTGAGCTGTAACGACTGCCAAAAGCTGATGGCCTTTACTATTCAGCTCCCTAAAGCCTTCCTAAAGGCTCAGTAAACCTATTCCAAATGTGGGGCAAGTCTCAACCATGTCAAACAACAAATGCATATAGCGGGTTAGTGAGCAAATGGTTTGAACATTCTCGAGCAAAGAAAACGGACACATAGGTGGTTGCAAACACGTGTATTACCAACTCAATTTCACAGCTCATAAAACTTACAGTTCACAAATACAGGCCCACAAAACACTGCACTATAAGAGAATCTCCGGCGATTACACACTTCTTATGCAGCTCGTGAAAAGTCCTGTTTGGAACACAAATAATTTAGACATGTGCACAGCAACCCAAATTACGTTACTTTCTTTCCCATTCGACTCGTGAGCGTCACACTCCAAACATGCATCCATCATACAGTTACACAACTTGTCGAGCACCTTATTCAATGTAGGTAGTAACACTCGGGATCCTATTGCTTATTTTGCTCTGTTAGTTCCAACCTTCACGCCTCATAGGAACTGTATGGCATTCGTAATGTTTATCCAAAGCACCCTTACGCACTCACACAGGCATTTAAATGTCCAGTTGCCATCTCTTCCCGGGTTTCCCAAAACTCTGAATCGGCGAAAGCAGAAATATAGTCTCGTGGCGATATGGCTTACTCACAGAGGTTCCGATGGGCCCGAACAGACAAACACGCACTCACCATGCGCTGAGGAGGAAACCTCGACCCATTAACCTGCTAGGCCGGTCTGCCGACAACGTCCGCATTTGTCAACACCGCCGAATACTCCAACATACCAAGCCGGTGTCGTCCACCCGCGGCAACACTCATTCACTTCCAGGAGCAATAGGTCTTAACAGCTCGGCGTTCAACTCGAGAGTGCTCTCTCCGCCGCATGCGTCTCCACACCGCAGCTCGCCCCATCTCCTACCTAGAGCGCCCCTGCCGGCAGCCGATGGGACCAAACCTCCCTCATCCTCCCAGGCCCTCCCCTCCATGGCCAGTGGAGTGGCAGGTCTGATGGGAAAGAGAAAGCTATAGCACCTTCAACTGGGGCAAAACCCCTCAGGGAGACGGCCGAAGCCAACCTCCATTCTAAGTACATGAGACAGAAGCAGACACCCTAACCTAAGGAGAAAGCACTTAACCCAGGAACATGTGCACAAACCCAAAAAAACAAAACCCTTTAAGAGACAAGGGAAACCGCTCACTGTTTCCACTTCCGTATCTTTTGTATGCATGTTATATCACAAACTTAATTGCCATGGGTCTATACTATTCACTTGCTGGTGATCATTCAAGAATACAAAGAACATTATCCCTTTATAAATATTTCTTAACTATTTGAATTGTATAAGACTGAACCAGTTGTATTCTTGCAAGTGTTGTTTTTTTTATCATTATTTAAAACTGCTGCTATTAATATGATGAATTATCCAACTCAGTTGATAATTTATGTATTGTAAACACTATTGTTGGTCAACTGCTGTGTGTTGTCTTCTGTTTGACGGGATGTTTGTGAAGATTGGAAGACTTGTTTGTACAAAATTCCGGAAGATTACTTCAGTGGGAAGGCAGAGCTGGGCAACCGCCCAGTGGCAAGCTGTAACCTCCTCCTAAATCCCCTACCAATCCTTTCCTAAACTCTCCAACCCCCCTTTCCCCGTCACCAACAACTCCTCTAAAAGCAGCCTCCTTCTCCATTTACCATCTCGTATATCCTGACTTCCTTTTCACTCTTATCCTTTCCTAAGAGTTTTGCCCCAGTTCGTTCAGCATCACAGATGGTTGAAGTTCACTTCGTCCTCACTAGCCTGCCCGTACCTTCTCAATTTATCCTCTGCCCGTCTATGCACCTTTTCCTGCTTCAGCACCTCCAAATTCACGTATGGGCCCCACTCTGCTGCCACATACGCTCACATTGCTGTCTGCGTTATTGTAATACACACGTTTTCCTTCACTGCACTACTAACACCCTTCAATACTCTTCTCAGCATTCCTAGAACAGAGCCCTCTCTCTTTAGACACTACTCTCTCTACCTGCCTTTTCCACCCTAGTCACTCTGCTAACAGTATCCATAGGTACTTGTATTCTGAAGCTACTTGTATCTCCAGCCCTTCCCATCTGTACACGTCCATACTCCTAACCATCTTTCACATAAATCTAACAATTTTCTGAGGTTCATGTGATATGGAATTTTCTTAAAATGATAGTACAAAACTGCAGGAACAGCATGTTACCATCTGGATTTTTTTATTTGGAATAATACTCTTCAGATGCATACAGCACAGTAATAAAACAGTACCAATGAATCCAGGCGAATGTCTGGTTTTTCGTTTAGGGACACTACTTAGAAAAAATGTATAGTTTTAATATGGTATTGTAAAGTAAAAAGGAGCAAAAGGAAAAGTTTTTTTTACTATCAGTTACCAAATTGTGGTACCGATCAATAAACTAAAACCAGTCCACTAATTTTTTATTTCACGATGCCTGTTTTAGATAATACTGTAACGAGTCAGCACTTTCGAAGATGCTGGGCTGGGTTGCCTGGCGGGTAGTGCCACCTTCCCCTCCCACTGTTCGCTATCTACAGCCCCGGTGTCGAGACAGTGTGCTGCGCCCTCTTTCCCCTCCCCATGCTTTGCATCTCCAGTCACGGGACGAGTCAGTGGATTGCACCCCACCTTCTTTACCCCTTCTTCCTGCCCCTGGCAGGGCTTTCACACCTAGCTGACATCACAGTTGTTCTGAATGGGCGGGCCCCTGTCAGTAATCGTTTCTTAGTGCTATGTCTACGACCTTGGGGGAACCCACATAAAAAATTCACATTTCTGGTCCAGCTGTTTGGGCTGCAGTTTGAAATATCAGTCTTCAGGGTTCTATTTTATACGTAGAGATAGGTTTTGTATGGAGATAAAGTTAACTACAAGTATTTTTCTTAATATTGAAATATTTAGCTAACCAACTGTTATGGAAGGATATTGCAATAATTGGGGTACTTTATTCTCAGTAATAGAAGTAATTGCCAGAGCAAATATAATTTTTATCACTTTATTCTGAAAGACAAATATGTCTTAATATATCAAAACCAAAATATACTCAATGCAAATAATATAATGAATTGAAAACTTTTGTCCTTCCATAACACTAAAAAAACAGAAATTTTTTTCAAAGCAATTTCCTTTCTATAAAAGTCAATCCCTTAATTTCTACATTCTTGCATATAGACGTATTTTCTAGCTAGTAAGTTTGTTTTTAGAACATTTTGTCCACAAACACTGTGACTTTACCCCAAGAGGTACTGTTTGTTCCTCAAATTATTTATTTCTGTTTTGCAGGAAACCCAGTAAAGATGATGGCCGAACAAGATTTTCCGAATCCTCAGGTCACTACAACTGTAACTACTTCGAACACAACTGTTCAGACGAACATTAGGTTTGATCCATTATACATCCGCACCGTACCAGGCATATTGAAAGTTGTGCAAATAGTAAGTTTATCATCCTGTAGAGGTAAACTGCATGCGTGTGGTATATTTGTGGCAGAATAGGACTAACCAGTTTTTTAGTGTATAAACTATAACTGTTTCACATAGCCTAAGTAAAATATAAGAAATTTCGTTTGTTCAAATCTTAACCTAGACAAAGGGGTTCATATGAATGCTGATTTGGGTTTTTATTAATGTGGAATATGCATCACAGTGTTTGATTTACTTAAGTTTTGCTATATCGTATTAATTTTTATATGCTATGCTATGTTAGGGTGTACAGAATGTCTTTGTTGACAGTTGAAATACAGACCATTAATAAAATCCTTTAATTATGTTGGTGAGTCTCTGAAGAAAATGTTTTTTTAAATGTTCTTTCACACTTTCAAAACCAAGTTAATTATTCAGAGTAGGTGTTTGTATGTTTTATTGCATGTAAATGATCATTTTTTCAGTACATAATTGTACAGAGATATTGGACAAGTCTCATAAATTACATATTGTCACGAGCAGTGTAAGCTGAAATAGTGGTGGTAAGATTAACGGGACCTGGACATAGACTGTGCAGCCTGTATCACCCTTTGTGGTGCACAGCGGCAGAGGCCTATCTCAAATTTTGTAAAGACTCGCATAATAGTAGATATCACTGCTTAGAGTTTTCCTGGTTGTACTTTCTTCTCTTGGGGGGTACATTGACCTTGATGTGACTTGCTTCACGTAGCTCCCAAGTAGACTTGCCACGAGATTTCTGGACTCTTGATTAAAGGTATGAAAGGGAGCTGTGCCACAAGAGTGAAAGTTTTGCAAAACGGCATCTTGTGTAAGTCGTGGCAGTAGTGACGGGTTGCAAGCGGTACTGAAAAGTGTTTAACGATGTTGGTTGCTGCGAGGAGTAGTGGGACGAGGGGGCTGTGGGACTTTGCGAGCACCATCTGGGTGTTCCAAGTTACGGCATTGGGCTCACCTTTTGTGTGGTCAGAGAGCTCTTTTATGTACAGAAAACTTGTGTAGAGGTCTGAGACTTCAATATTTTGATTTTATAACCTTTATGTACTGTATATAGATAATTGTTTGGTTTTCTATCAACTTGTGACATACAACCTCAACCTATTTTCAAACTTTAAATGAGTGAGAACCCCGGCTTGCTTGAGGATGAAGCTGGAGACGCATTCCCGGGGCGTCTCGTCCTCATTGCGAGGTGAGGCGCACCTAGATGTACACGTTGGGACCCGAAAGATGGTGAACAATGCTTAGCAGGACGAAGTCATAGGAAAACCTGATGGAGGTCCATAGCGATTCTGACGTACAAATTGACATCGGAGCAGGGTAGAGGGGCGAAAGACTAATTGTACCATCTAGTAGCTGGTTTCGTCTGAAGTTTCCATCAGGATAGCTGGCACTCAGAGCAAAAGTTGTTACAATGGGACAGAATAATGTACTGTACTATTGTGGACATACGCCATTGCAATATTATGTCGTCCCAGAAATGTTAGAATGACACTCAGAAAAAATTAGAAACAAGCCTAGTACGGCTGTAGTCAACACATCCATAAACCAGAACAATAGAAGTTGAAAAATCCCATAAGGAATTAGTCAACAACAAATAAAGGAAAATAACATCAACATCCAAAAATAAAAGCCAAAATAGAAAACAAAATAAGCTATAAAACACAGGACACCACAATTAAGACAGCAGAGACAATACTGGGATGAAGTCAATAATGGACACAAAACAGAATGACGACGTCACAGACAACAGACTAGACAACACAACGATGAAGTCATAAAAGAACCAGGGGAGTCATTTCAGGTTTTTTCTTTAGGAGGGGGGGGGGAAATTTTTTTGTGACAGTGACCTTGTTACATGTTATTTATTAACTAAGCCTGTATAAATTAGAAACTTTAATAATAAAGCTTTAGTTTTATGTGCTTAAGTTAGCATTATTTAAATAAAATTCAAAGAATAAATTTTATACACTTAAAATTCTAAATCCAGGGGGGCATCTGCCCCCCTCCTCCCCTGTCCCCTTTAAATGATGCCCCTGAAAAGAACAAACTATATTTCTAAAGACAGACTTTCCGTGACATTCTTTCAGATAGCAAAAAATCAGTCTTGGAGAAAGGTTCCGAATTACAGCATTACACCACACCATATTCTTGTCCTGGACATAGTTTCGTCAGTAAAAAGTGTCGTAGGCAACCTGCCAGTCGCCAAACAGGATGAATTTCGGTGGTCTGTGCAAATCACATTAGCTGGACCTCCTATACCCAACATATCTCCTGACGAGCTCAGAGCTAAGACACTCAAACCAAACTATGAAATTTTTATCCTTCCTGCAGACAAAGGCCACGCCAATTTTGTAGCCTACTGGACAGAACACATTATGAGAGTAAAATCAATGACCTCATCACATTGGACATACATCTAACTAAAGACCCGACTGGTAGTATTGAGCACAATGTATACCAGATATTAAAAATAACCAGAACTACATACCAGAGTAAACAAGGCAAGCACTTACACCACACAGCAACAAACCACCATTTATGGCCTACTGAAAATTCATAAACCGGCTATGCCATGACTGCCTATAATCAGCTCCTGCAACTCGTCATGCCAAAACCTGCCTAGTTTATACTAAAAATGGTTGAACCACGTACTGGCAGGACATCTACTTTCCTTAAAGACTCTGGTAATTTCATATCCATTGTGAAATCCTTAGAAATATCACCCAGTGACATTCTTGTCAGCTTTGATACCCAAAGCCTATTTACAAATATTCTTGTAGCATACACACTTACTATTGTAAAGGAAAAACTGGAAAATGACAGCTTTCAGATTGAAAGAACTAAATACCTATTCCGTCTGTACCATCACCGCCCCTCGGTCAGGGCTAACCTCTACATGGTGATGGCACCTAACAATATTACAGCAGCAGAGCAGAGGCAGGAACGAGGGTTGCGATCCCCAACAATTAGCAAGCTACGCCTAGGCTAGGGTACAATTTAATTCAATCAGAGCTAGATAATCATAACCTCAAGTCTAGCAAAACTAGCAAGTAATCAGCATGATCTGTAAGTAATGTCAAAATTATTAACAAATCTGAAAAAGGGTAGTTACCATTAACATCAACTTCAAGGAATAATACCAAACAGCCGGGTTAATCGCATCAGCGATTTATTAATAATCGAAACAAAATCATCAGTTACAAAACCTCGCAAATAATACAAACTCTAAATAACCAAGGATCAAAACATTCAACAAATAACATTAAACATAAATC
>PNEQ01075102.1:0-16357 GCA_003012365.1 Medauroidea extradentata
TTTAATCTTTTTTACGCATTATCTAAAAATAAAAACTTAATTAACAGATGTATATTCAATTTTAATGATATTTGTAAATTTGATCCTTTTAAGGAAAGAAAAATTGTATTCTGGGACTTTAAATAAGGTTGTTTAAGTGTCTCATTTCTGTTTGTCTCTTTTTTAAATGTTTTGCTGCATTTTGTCCTGTCAGTGTGTGATGTAAGTGTCTAGTCCTTTGTTTTGTATATCTGTATTCTTTTGTATGTCCTTTGTCCTTTGTTATTTGTTTATCCTGTGTTTCTGTATTTGTATTAGTATCTGTTATTTGTTTAGTGTCATCCTGTTATTGGTCGCAAGACTGTTGGATGGCACTTTAAACATAATAATAAATAAATAAATTATTATTATTATTATTATTATTATTATTATTATTAGCAGCACCTTTGAAGCACTCTTGTTAGAAGAATGTACGAAGAAAAATGTGTTCTATCTATGTAGTGAAATATTCATGTACAAAGTTTATTTCATACATTGCTACATTTTTACTAACATAATTAAAAAGATACAAGCTCGAGGGGGGGGGGAGCGTGAATTAAAAAGTGTAGGGAGGGAGTGGAAATTCAAACGTGTTTTCTTTACTGATAGTAGCCTACCACGTTCAGGATAAGTTGGAAATTGTTACTATCCAATAAATTCATTGTAAAATGTTGTTGCTTGATAAATTTATATAGTGTTGCATGATATATTCCTTATTGTGTACGCAGACAGTATGCCAAAGACAACTGGTAGAACAAAAGCTTTTAACAAAGCGCAAATGATATTCCATCATTTCAGTTTTTACTATAATGCTCTTAATATGTTTATGTTATTTTCATAGATAAATCTCGTCTTGTTAACTTGTAATATATTTTCACGCTTTTAAAAAAAGGACCAAAAATCATGTTATTTATTACAGCTACTCCAATTGGCAAGCGTAATAGGTTCGCAGTCAATTGAGAAGTGGCCATGTGAAGTAATAAGACTGAAATAACCTTTATTTCTTTCTTGTGATTTATGACAGTGTGAAATTCACATTTCAGCAAGATTTGCGTGTGTATTGCATACTACGCTGAATAGATGGAGCTAAAGGAGCTAACCACTATTCAAAGCACTAGCCCTCTGTGTTATCTGTCAATTTTGATGAAAATATTTACGCCAATCTTATGTTTAAATGTAAGCAGAAATTGCCAATATTAGGCTACCCATTATTCAGTATCGAGTTGTCATTTTTAAGAAGACTATAACCACCCAGTAAGCTGTAGGATAAGAGAGTACTGCCTATAATTATGTTTATGAACACTATAATTATTTAATGCACTGCCAAAAACCCACAAAAATGAAAAGGTAATTTAAAAACACAGACAGAAAAATAAGAACAGTATTAATAAATAATATTTGTAGTCAAGGTTTGTCGTAAAATTGTATTGTTTAAAAATTCTTGTTAATACTCTAGCATTTTTTAAAATTTAAACCAGTAGTAAATTATTACACATAGTATTTAAAAATATATAATACACAAATTAGCATTCAGACCTGGTCATTAAAATTTACAAGAATTTGACAATACTTAAAAGAAAAATAAAATTTGTGTTGGTGTAATCTCTTAAACCCGAATTAAGGATGTAATATTGCTGCATTAAATGTACAAGTTCGCCAGAAAAACTTCAGGCTAGTACACACAGTTCACAAAGCTGCAAAAACTATTTTCTGTAAGGGCATTCATGTTGACATAAAAATTATGTAATTTAAAATGATGTTAAGAAATATATGTACCATGCCTTCTTCAAATGTTACATTCAATTTAGCACACACACACACACACACACACACACACACACACACACACACACACATATATATATATATATATATATATATATATATATATATATATATATATATATATATATATTCCTTCACAGCATAGGGGTGCTCGAAATGAATAAAAGCCTAGTTGTAGATTTTATACATAATCTATTTGTCATAAAATTACAACATTTTTAGATACATTACCTAAGATATAAGTTTATTAACTTGTTTAAAGCATGTGTAAAATAAACCGTTTTGAGCTAACTTACTCTTTAGAAATTGCCCTAATTTGTATTGTCTATAAAACGACACCTCTGAACATAGCCTACGTCACAAATATATAGGTCTATAATTATATACTAAAAGCTACCAAGCAGCTCGGAACTATTGAGTAGTTTAATAGGCTCCCAAACCATGTCAAAGTTCTGCCCCTTGGTAAATTAAAAATTATGGTAAAGAAACTGTTACATGAAAAATGTTTATAAAGTGTTGATGAATTTTGTAATTGAATTTAAGTGGGTTGGGGTAATTTTTATTTAATAATGTAAATTTATGGATGTTTGTTGTAGTTACAGTTTGTAGTGTTCGTATACGAAATATGTCAATAATAATATAAATGGGTTGCTGGTTTATTGCGATATTTATTAGCTGTATTTACATGCTTGACAACCACCGAGGGCTGAGTCAGAACCACTACAGTGAAAACAGAACTGTTAAAAATTCCATCGCAGTAAATAGTAGTAACTGCGACATCATATTTAATTAGTTAAGCCAAAATGTTTTCGGGTTAGTTGGATATGCCCAAGATCATTATGACACTTATTTGAAAAGACAGTTCCTTGATTATTAATAGATTCACCATACATAATTCCGTGGATAACTTTTGTAGCATAAAAATAACATTTTTAACACGAGTTTTCTCACAATTCACACTGTCAGCTTGTAAGAGAAATATTGAAATATATTCTAAGGTCTAATGTTTTGTTGTAACAAACAATTACGTTAGCTGTGTCACAAAAAATGTTTACGAACATATGGCAGCAAACTTTTTCTCCACGGACAATCCTGATGTAAATAAATTTGTGCGTCATGAGTACGCAGAAAATTCACAGCAATCCGCGATCGTGTGAATCGCTTGGGCTAAAATACGCACTGTCTGTTCGGTGTTGTCTGCGACCGTGTGAATCCACCTTTAAGCAACATCTTAAGGCAAGCCTACCATAAAAACAGTAAATTAGCTTTTCGCTATCTCGTTTCTCATGTTACGATCTGTACCTTTAATTACTGTCCTTCTGTACTTGTTATGTAGTGCTGATGTGTTCGTACTCAGTCTTCTGTAACATATTTTTAGGGTAACTTACTTGTTAGTGACAAGTTATGTCAATTATCGTGAGCCCTATGTACGAAATTTACATTTTACGATTTTGCATCCATTCCCATATTAATTTGTTTTAAGATTTCTTTGCCTTGGGAAGGCATCAAATGTGCAAAAAAAAATCTTGAACGAAATCGTAATACAACATACGAATAACAAAACATGTTGATTTATTTACAGAATGACCAACAAAGAATATATCTCTAGGGTTAATTAGTTATCAGATGCATACATTTATTCTTTTTGTACAGCAATTCTTTGTGTTGTGAGTCTTTGAATCGCAAATAAAAATTCTACTATTCAAACGAGAACATCGTGTACGTGTGATGTTATATAAATTATGTTATTTTTTTTTATTTCACAGCAAACTGCATACATACAAAAATATGTTAACACATTAACTAACATGTTTTGGCATCGGTATTATTAATTAATTTAAAACATGTGTTGAAATAATAGAAAAATACTTGAAAGTCTGCTGTTAATAAAATACGAGGTCATTGTTGCATGTTGTTACCGATATTGTAACGACACTTTTGGTTACTTAATCAAGTACAACTTGGCCTATAGAAGTAGTGTTAGTTGAACAAAAAGCAATTTAATTAGAACTGTACAGTGTTGTTGATTAACTATGAATTTCAGTTTTATGAACAATTCAAAATATTCTGGTTAATAAATCAGAAGTTAATATTAATAATTATGATTAAAATTACAGTTTGCCCAAGATTATCGCTATAAAAATACAATTACAAACCACATTCACGGAATAAAATATATCACTCTTATAATTTTAAAGTTTTGCTGAAAATTAAAGAAGCCACGAAAATTGTGAAACAACTTGGCTGAAGTAACGTACCATAAACACGTGAAGTGGTAGTGATCGATGTAGTTGCAAATATCTCAAATTCGACGAATATCTAACACATTGTGAGCGAGTAATAAACACCAATGCTCCACGAAGGTGTCATTTCGTATTGTTCAAATTACTTAAGAGGGTTATGCACTAGATGTAATTTTCCACGTTTGACGCACTGAGACAGTGAAGCGATAAGGTTCAGCTCCCACACCGGACTATAATATCATCGCTTATATTCGCTGCGCGCCAAACTGACGCGCAATGTTTTCCTACTACTTTTTTTTCCTATGGGACTTAAAGCGGTGACCCTACAATTTTATTTTTGGAAAGTTTGTAGTAAAGCCCAACGCATGCTTCTAAAATTGTGTTTTACGAATCCGGGTGGTATTATTTCCAGTTACAGCTGTCTAAAAATGGTCGTTTTTTTTTAGCCATTTTAGGGGCTCCTATATCGTATTTATAATAAGCATGTTAAATTTTGAAAGTATTAGAAGCCTAGTTTTCCCGATTTTTGCCCGTAGGTGTAAACATATTGTGAATAAGTTTAGCTGTTTCGCGTGAAAAGAATAGGCGCGGCACGCTTCAATACTATTCATACGTTAGGTGCATAAACCCATTAAGTTATTTTGTGAACATCCTTGATAACAATTGTACCAACAAATACAAAACGATTCCTTCAACTGGTTTCCGCTAATGTTTTATAGTTTATTATTTATTTGACCTCAACCTTTATTTACTACGCACGTAAAAACATTATGATATACATGCGTACATAAGCAATAGTATACTTTATAACATTTTCTGTTTCCATTATTCCATATTATTAGCTATATTTACTGCTAACATAAATACTGTTGTAATTAAATATTTACAATTATTATTCTCAACGTAATATTTGTAGACTCGTTTTTCCGAATATGCCGAAAAATTTTCTGGGCGGAAACAATGTGAAAAATACTGAAAAATTTACGTAGTATCTACATTATAGTGACAAAAATATAATTGGAAGGTATATGAAGGGATAAACTATATCACTGAGTAGTGTCTCGCATCTCTATTATATGTACTTCCTTACGTAACATGTTTCGAAATATCGATCACTATAACGCACAATACTATGTGACGAAGATGGAAAGCAATGGGATGGCTCTAATTTCCTTAACATTGTCAAAGAAATTATAATAAAATAAAGACATTACGTTGAACGACATAAATTGTAAACTCAACATGAAAAGTACTTGTGACAACACTGCAATGCATAAACAAAGAATGCAACAACATTGTACAACAGTTCACTTCATTATACTGGGTGAGATTTTAGCCTACTTTTCGAACGAAAAAGTAGTTTTATGAGATCACCTATCTTTCTGTGTGTCTTTGTGTGTGTGTTTGTGTGTATGTATGTGGGTCCGTGTGTGTATGGATGTCCCCCTTTAAAAACTTTACAAATAAAGGACATAATTTAATCAAACTTTGTACACATATAGTACTTAGCAATGCGAATCGACTTTTATACATTTCGTTTTGGCTCTTTCGATATTTTAGAAATTGCGCCCAATTTAACACTTTTATCATAGTATTATATATCTTATGAAATATTTTTAAAAATTCATCAAACCTGGCACACACATACAAAATACAAATCTGACTTGACGTTTGTAAATTTCGTTTATTGTGCCGGTATTTTATAAAAGGCTGCCATTTTTATATTTTACTCTTGTTTAGCACTGAGTATGTTGTATGGTCTAAGATGTGTTACGATGAATACTCCAGCTTCCATTCCCTCAAGTATTTCTAAGGTATAGCAGTTTTTTATGACGACCTTAACCTGTAAAGGACCTTCGTATAAACTACAAAATTATTAGTTTTTTTTTATGTGTTCTTAGTAAGATCTGACCGGATTTTCTCAGTACTAAGTCCGAGACTTATAATTGAATTTACAGAGCATACAGCATTTCTTCTATTTATCAGCTGCAGAAATAAGTCTTGCTTTAACCACTTTCTAAACTTTCTCTTGTTTTAACTTACTCTCCTTTTCTTCGTGTTCTCTCATTTAACGACAGGCAGAATCATTAGGATGAATGTCCCCGACTTACTTAAATTTACCAAGAACTGCAACATCTCCCGACTTCCTTGGTCAATTAAATCTTATATCTTTGTGTTGTGTGAAGAGAAATGTGAATTTCAGTCCGGGTTTCATTAAAACAACCTTGCATCTGAGGTACAACAAAATATACAGTAGGTTGAGTAACGCTTGGTTGAATCATGAATGTTGGTGTTACAGTGGGTAAGAACGGAGGTGGCTGCCATACAGGCTTAATGGGCATAAAAGTAAGCTTGCTATGTTTAAGATATTTAAGTCATAGACTATAACAAACATGTTTGGTCGTATTTTAAGAAAAAAATAGCACTTGCCCAAGTGTGTGAAGAAAGATTTGTATTTATTATCCTGACGCTAACAACCAGCGTGGCTATATACTCTCTGCACAGAGTGAGTGAAGGGCAGCTACAGCACAAAAAATATATATATATATACCAAGTAACAGATCAGTCGCACTCGTGTTCCTGAACCCTGTGTATTTACCTGATGACGGGAACAGATTCCAGTTCCCGAAACGTCGTAACACTGTCTGTCTGGAAAACTACTGTGTTTTGTTTCGTCTCTTCATTGTGTCGTTTGTCTTTTCTGTATAGGTCTGTTATCTGTTGCGTTTTGTCTCGTCTATGTGTTGTGTCTTTTCGTTATTTTTCTTTTCGTGTCTGATATTTGCTGTGTTTGTTGTTTCGTCTCAACGTTGTGTCGCATATTACTTGGTTTTTTTATTTTATTCGCTATTATTTTCATTTATTATCTGTTTGTTCCTTGTTTTTATTTGACCCGATTCCATTTTAGAATTTCATGTTGTGTATGTATCTTGCTGACTAAAGCATACTATGCTTATTTTATGGTTTTCTTTCATTTGTTTAGTTTTCTTTGACAGTCATTCAATTTGCAATGGAGTACGTCCAAGAAACTGAATCCAGTCATGCACTCCCATTGCACAGTTCTTTCAAAGAAATTAAGGATGTTGCATTAATTTTCTATTCAATATTTGACTTTGTAAATTTATGTTCGATAATGTATACATTTGTATGTAACCCTAAAATCAGTCATTGAAAGTTGAAAACGTTATAATTAATATAAAATGTAGAGTTAGTATTAATGTCTTAAATACTATGAAGACAAACCAAGGTATGCTCCAGGTCGTTAAGCTAGACGGCACGGCGCCGCGCGCCAAAGATATTCTGTCTTCAACCTGCCGCCAAAAGAACAGTGATTCGCGAAACTCGCCAAGAGGGGCATACATATTAATTTTATACTATCCCTTTTGTTTCGTCCACTGACACCCCCCATCTATCTCGTAAAACAAAAAAGTTTCTCGATTACTATATTTTACCCTGCATTTCCCAGTCAAAAATTTTGATGCCATTGTTAAACTTTTTTTGTCATAAAGAAAATTAATCAATAGCGTCATTGGCAGGATAGTTCATAAATACTCTGTAATTTTTGTAAGACGATTGGCCAAATAGTTTTCGATTGGTGATGAGTTAGGTTTCTGCAATTTTTCGGGCGCGCATGCATGACTTGTTTGCGGTAGCTGCGAAAGACCCAAAATGGCGGACGATTGTACCTAGTCTTTATAGAGCCCTAAGCAGAATGAATGCTTAACGACCAGGCGGCCATGGTCGTTTCCAGTCACACTTCAGATATAGTAGGAGTGAATTGCGTTACAGCCGTGTTCCAATGTATAATTGAGTAATTAGTTATTTAGAATAGTTCAACCTGAAACTGTGCTCCATACAGACGTGTTGGTTTGGCGCTGTGGTCGACCCACCAGATTAGCATCCGACCCGCGCGGGAAGAGTCGGAAGATAGAACATGATAGTTGGTGACATAACACAGCACTCGTGCCAAGAAACTACTCGCCCAATAAATGTACAGCAAACACTTTCCCGTATCTTAATATACTGCTCCGTTACCACTATGTAAGTGCCGCTGTTGGCGATATTATTGTCAGTATGAATGTACTCAATATTTGTTATTACAATATCAATAGCGATGTCCAACAACAATAAATTTTCAGTAGATTTCCTTAATGTTCTTCACATGTTTGCGATACTTTTTCTTGTCTTCCTCTGCACTGAAGAATTAGTAAGTGCTACAGTGAAAAATGTCAATGTTATATTCTTATCAGCTACTCGAAGTTCAAAATACTCCAAATTAATATGTCATCAATTTTACAACTGCGTAACCATTCTCTCGGGATATTCTGTCAATGCTATCCGCACAGGTACGCCATGCGCCTTGATTATTTTTCAACCAAGCCAACACACTCTTTTATTTAAAGGAAATACAATACTTTTTACTGTGTTTTTTTGACGGTTCCTGATAGATTGTACAGTATGAGATGATGTGGGTGGCTCGTATTCTTCAAGAGAACGATAAAGACGAGGACTTATTTCGCTAGTTCGAGGCCTACAAGTGCGGGGAAACTGTAAGGGCGACAGAGCACCCTATCACGCCTTACCCTGGCCTCTAGGTGCAAGTAGCTGAACTCGTGTGTAGTATTCTCACTAAGAACTCCTCTACGATACATGTGGTTAGACCGCTCGCCTCTCACCAAAATGACCCGGGTTCGATTCCCGGTGGGGTCGGTCCACGTATTTTCGCATGTAGGAATCGTGCCAGACGATGCCGTTAATCAGCGGGTTTTCTCGGGGATCTCCCGTTTCCTCTGTCCCTTCATTCCAGTGCTACTCCATTCTCGCCTCAAGTCATCCTTCACTAGCGCTGAAGACCTCGATGTTATGCGCTGAGAAAAATATATTCATTCATTGTGTGGGACATTCCGTGTTGACACTATCTCTTGATTACGTAATATTAAATATTATTATATATTTTACGCGCCCATGCCTTTCAAAATATTTTTTGTTCCAAGCCAAGATTTTCGTACCTGAACACCCAAGTTTGCCATTTTCGACAACATAAAAATAAACTTCAGAGATAAATGAAGAACCCGAAATGTGTATTTACGTGTAAACGTTCCTTGGATGCTATTCCTAGGCAAATATAATTAACGTGCGCAGTTTTTGAATGGTCTTGTAACGGCCAAAGCATTCCACGCCACGGACATCTTAAAAATATTCTAGTGGAAGGAATTTCACTACGTCTCTAAAGGTCCCCCGCACATGCGCGTGAAAAGTCCCCTTCCTCTGTGGTGATTTGTATAGGTTAGTTTAAAAATTAGTTTAGGTAAGTTTACATCAGTTTAGATTAGTAGAAATTTGTTTAGGTTAGTTAAAACATTTTTTTAAATTTATATGCTATGATTTAATTGCCGGATTTGTTATGTTAAGAAAGTACAATATTATTCCATACGCGCCGCTGCCACTGCTCGCATCTGCGCAGAACTGTTGAGGCGTACTTGCGTCTCTCCCGCAGGACTTGCGACATCTTAAGCTACATTTGGAACTACTTCGTGAAATATTTAGGAATAGTTTTCATTACTATAGTCAGTCAATTTTGTTTTCGATTTGAAATTGAACTGGCGCATCATTAATAAAACTTTCTTCACATTTAGCAAGTGCCACAGCCCACCTTTGCCCAGCTTATAGTTTTTGTACAATCAAGGATTCTCATTAACATGCCAACACTTGTTGATAATGTGATTTGGACGACTGTATGTTTCTTCACGGTACACTACAGAAAGATTTTTGTCACATATATATCACCTTCCCTCATTATTCTCAAGTAGCGTGCACGCAATGATATTGTGACATTACCCTTGCCATTTGTTGTGCACCCTTTCTAAATTTTTAATGCCGGGAATCACATTGCTCTGAGTTTATTTCCTAGTAGTTCCCTACTCCTACGAATTTCGATTTTGTGTCGTTATGCAGCTGCCGAGCGAGGTGGTGCGTCGGTAACACGCTGAGCTCATATTCAAGTAGTTCCGGTGTCGACTCCCAGTTCCGGCCATCCTGTTTTCGGTTCACCATAGATTTCCGAAATAACTCCACGCCAGTATCGAGATGGTCCATTATAAACTGAAAACTGTGTTTGTTCACAGTTTTCCAGTGATTTCCTACCGATTCGAATTGTTGAAACTGCTCTATCGGGAATTTATCAAAATCTACAATTTGTATCAGCGAAATAAACTCACCGATTGAATCGGAGATTTCCACTAATTGAATAAGTAACGCATTTCTTTTACCTAGATGTACATTTAATGCGTAGTTTTACTTTAAATAAAATTCTTCTTATTTCTAAATTTTTAATAATTTCAAAATAGCATGCACCAAAATGTAAAAACCTAAAGAACACCTGCGGGACTGTAATCCACGACATTTACCACATCATTTTTACTAGCCCAAAATAAACACCCAATTAGTGAAGTTGATATTTTAAGTTCTATTTATATTGTTTACTAGTTATGTGGGTTATTTATGTACATAGTTTTCTTAGTAGAAGTATTGCTGTTTGTAGTAAAGTGTGATTTTTTTAAAACAGCGTATCTTGATAGTGAGCAACGGAGCGAAACTGAAAATTACTAAATCTAAACAACCCACAACAACCACACAAGAAGAATACATATTACCATGTTGGCCTACTGTAAACGTTATTGCACATTAAGATATCTTACCAAAACACATAATTCAATTTATACAACGAGCTATCTGAAGTTCGTAGTAAGCTTTCTTTGAAAATAGTGATATGATATTTGTAACACGTAGATTAAGATTACGTGAAATAAATGACATGACAATTTTGTTACTGATCTGGAACTGTAGTCTTCAAATTACAAGTAGATTTTTAAATTTGTACTGAATAGTTAGTGAAATACGCTAACAAATTGAGTCTATTGCCCCAATTTGCAGTTTCCTCACTTTTTAGCCAACACCGACAGAACTACAGATTCGCCAGTGAAGAACCTCGGAACTTATTAAAACTGTTTAGCGCTTTCTTGTTTGAACGACGTACAATACTGTTATATTGATAATTATATATATGCACGTTTATAGTGAATTGAGTGGTTCAGTGATCGTTTTGGTAGTCCAGTGTAATGTTTCTGGTCGTAACTGTAACTACGTTATTTACGAGTTTGAACTGATGTGACTCGACTGTACGTGTTCCAGTCAACGTGTGTAATTTTGATGTAACGACGGTAAAAGTGAAGGAGGGAGAAGGGGAAGGTCATGTAGTTCACATACGTTCTGGGCTTCAGTTAGCTATTAATTACAAGTAACAAATAAAATAATATTTCAGTGAACTCCTTAAAAATATTATGTGACTTTCTTTTTAGGTAAGCTGTTTACGAATTACATGTAACCTATGTTCGTATATGTGAACATATTTACTACAAATTATATAATTACTAGAATGTATAATCACAAAAAATAAAATTGATGCTTATTTAATCTCAGTATTACGAATAGTCAATTATAATATATAAAGAAAATTACTAAATTTTATAGACAGGTACACATTCTCGTGTAAATTTTGAAACTTAAAGAAACAGAGCTGACACTTGGTAAATGTTTGGTATTTTTGTATTTAGCGCTCAGTAGGTGGCTACAGTTTATAAATAACTGCCTTGGCCTAAATATGTAGTTTTATCACGGAAAATTGGATTTTTATATTACTATTCTGCTTTTGGTGACTTAATGTAATGAGCATTCGAACGGTTTAATAAGCGGCAGAAAGATGAATATAGACTGAAAATTTTCCTTCTACGATGAATAGACCAATCAAGTCCTGTTCTCTTGGCACAGGGTACGGAAAATGTGTAAGAGACGCCTTACTATATACAGCGTGGACAAGAGTTCATGTGCCAAACTCCGGGACGGGATTGTTAATGAAAAATAAGGCGGGGTTACATTGACCAACATGATGTGTAGTGAATATTACGGGAGCCACATGATGTTCAAAACAAAATTTTGAAATACATTTTTTTTGTAAAATACTACAGTAAGTATAAGAGATGGAGCCACCAAAATTTTCATAGATCTGTACGAATCGGAGCAAATAAATATGTGGAACTGTGTAAGTAACTTGTAAATACTAAGCGGTAATAAAATACTCTATGCGTATTATTGCTTATCACGCAAAATTAAGGGGAAAATATCCCTTTTGTTAATTCACTTCGATAAACTGTTTTCGAGAAAATGCGATTCAAAATACGAGGGCGTAGTGTAATCCCGCAGAAGTAGGCAATACAACAATACAACGGCTTTCTGAGCCATGCTAATAGCAGCATTGAATGGTTAAATTGAGCACAGTAGCGAGATTTGGATGACGTTATTGCAACTAACACGAGTCGTATGAACGATGCTGTAGGGTGCCAAGTGATTTCATTTTATTTTTACGCGAAACTGCTAAAGATATCCTCAACCCGTCTACAATAATAACACACACTGAAAATAATAACTTTTAAACACGTAGCATTTTTATTAGAATCATGACTTTGGGCACCACATAAAAGATTAAAAAAAAAAAAAAAAAAACATTCTTGTGTACTAACGTAGCAAAAAAGTAACACTCGAATTCATAAGAACAAAGACACGCAAATATACTACGTAAGCCGGCATTTGATACTTCCAACGAATGAAAGTGTAGAGACGCGACTCAATGTGTCACAGAAAAATTAATACTAGGAAAAATACTGCGTGCCAATCAGTACGTCACGTGTAGCAAAGTCGGCTTAATCACCCACCGGTTTACGCGCCTTACATGTGGGAAATTACATTCGCTATGTAAGCCTCTTAACAGCAATTTCTTGAGAGATTATGATGTTGAAATAAGGTGGAAACGGAGCAGTGGCGGAATGCAAGAGGAAGGAAATGAATCTTCAGAAAATATGTTGACTAGCGCAGTAACTACCGACACCAACCACTGCCTTAACGGTAAGATTAAGAGAAATCACGTGCAGAGAACAAGGATCAGTGCGCAAATAGTAGCAACACATTTGCACGTACTACATACGTATTTATTAACATCAATACGTATGTACGATAAGTAGAGATGATGGTTTATGGCGGGAAAACTTGACTGTTTGCTGGGTTTCAACATACGTTCAGCTTATCAAAAGATTACTGGCTGTCGTTTGTACGTGGCGCTGTTACCTTATTTGACTGAGCCAATAAGAATCCTGCTATTGTAATATTTGATGTATATTATTGGTCTGCGGACAGCTACGTTGTGTCAGGTGTATATCACCCAGTCATACGCGTTGCAAGAAACTACAGTGTTTTCAAGGGTATGCTGGCACAACAATTTTTCGCGAAATATCATCTTCTCTGATAATAAGTGTTCGAATTTCCGTCCCCCCACTTCAACACACAGCTGGCAACGGTGGATCAGGTTGGCCTGGACTCGTGCATAAATGTTTGGTGCGGCACGTACACTATCAAATGCGGCTATCACACGTGCCACGAAATCTTCCTGGCTAGACACAGGAGTTGACACGACCCTATAAAATTCCAGTGGAGTTAGGTCTGGAGATCAAGCCGGTCAATGGATGGCTTATCCAGCAACCTGCAAACGTGGTGTTAAGATGGCGGCATATAGCAGCAGAAAAATGTGGTGGTGCCCCATCGTGTTGAAACCACATGGAGCGGCGAATTGCTAATGGTACTTCCTCCAGCAATACATCCTGCAGGAACGTTAAGTAGTGGACTGCAGTGAGGCGAACAGGTAGCAAATAAGGTCCCAACAAATTATTGTTAACAATGCAAGTCCACATGTTGACATTGTTGTGCACTTGGTTGCCCATAGGGCGCATGTGCTGGGGATTGTGGTGCACCCATATGTGGCTGTCCCTCTCGCTACTGTATTCAATGATAACATTCAATGCTGCAATTAGCAAGGCTCAGAAAGCAGTTGTATTGTCTACATCCTCGGGGTTACACTGCGCCTTCGTATTTTGATTAGCATTTTCTCTAAAATGGTTTAACTGAGTGAATTAACACAAGGGGTACTTTACGCATAGAGTATTATATTACCGCTTGGTATTTAAAAGTTACTTACACAAATAGGTTGAGTAACCCCTACATAAGTAGTAACGGAGAACGTTACGTCACCCACAGTTTCATAGATTTGCTCCGATTCTTAAAGCTCTCTGAAAATTTTGGTGGCACCATCTCTTATTCTTTATAGTATTTTTTCAAAAATGAATTTCAAAATTTGATTAGCTACGTTGTACAGCTCCCTTAATATTCACCACACGATAGTTTTGGTCGATGTAATCCACCTTATTTTAATTAAACAATCCCGTCCTCGAGTTTGGCACACTAATTCTGGTCAACGCTGTATAATTAAGTGGAAATCGAAAATATCGTACTACAGTAATACCAACAATACCCCCGAAAAAGAAAACTATGCTGCAAACTAATTATTACTTCGTCCTGTGTGATAGATTTAGCTTCAAGGACACCTATTATGATCCTTAATTAAGTTCGTGTCAAATCAAACTGAACTGAGAATTTAAATAGTCTTCTGCTAAATAGGTTCATAAGAGTTATGTTGACATTCAATAAGCTAGTGTAGCATCGACCTAGTTTCACTCCACAGCTCTTGGTGAGTTAATGGTATGGTCTACATAAATTTTTATCGTCATATGTTTATTTTTATATTTTGTACGAGATATTTAATTATTGTTTTATACATGAATTGTGACTAAATTTTGCTCATATAAGTTTTTTTATATCTCTCATAATTTTGTGTAATGGCTCGTAAGTGTCAAAATTTGCGTGTTACGGTTTTAAGTACGACATTAAACCAAATGACATACCAAACTGAAAAAATGCACACTGAATAACGATGTTACAGTCTACAAATTCTTCTACATGGAAAAAATGTATTTAAATAAAAATGATGGAAATCGAAATCGAAATTTATATAACAAAAAAAATACAAAATCCCTTTAATTTGTGGTTTTATATCTGTAAACTTGTAGTCTAAAATATCTTTATTCTCTGTTACTTGTTTTCAGTTTGGTGTGTTGTACTTAGTGTCATACTGAAAACAGTTACATGCAAATGTTGACATTTACGAAACATTATGCAAAATCGATGAGACATAAAACAATTTTACAGACCAACATTCAGTCATTTTTTGTCGAAAAGTCTAAAATAAAACCAAAATATTTGATACAAATTAAAAAAAAAAGTCGATGAAAATTTATTTAGACCGTTCTCTTAAGACTAGTATTCACACTAGTTTCCACAGTAATATTTCTTGTACATGAAAGGGAGCATCAAATGTGTACACAAAGGAAACAATAGCTGGCATTATTGTTAGAATTATACCAAATTAACAGCTTAGTTTACACTGTCAACTTTCTTTTATAAGAAGGCATACACCATTAATATTCAGAACGCAGATTTTAAAACTGAAGTTAAATTGTGTAATAGTTTTTTTGTCTGCGCAATAAATAAATAATAAAATGTAAAAAGTGGGATATTGTGTGTAGTAGATAATATCCTGGTTTAATTGGTATGGTGCACGATCCGCCCACATTCCTTCAATAGCTTATTTTGTCCAGGTAGACACTATGTACTTAAATGTATTCCTTATTTCTTAGCTATTTTGTTCAAAAAGAGTTGTGCGTGAATATAAAGTTATTTGTTTACATTCGACATGTTCAAGAAATATAAAAAAAATTTAACACGCTCTATTATACTCCGCATTGTATTCAAGTATAAGTGATTCGGAATAAAGTGAACACTCAAAAAAGCCCTGATTAATTTCTATTTCCTGTCAGTTTATATCTTTCCGCCGATGTAAACACAAATAATGCCACGTGCTTTTATTTACATAGGGTCGTGCATGTTTACAACTACATTAAACTGCTCCGATAAATTTTAGCTACAATATCTACTCATTAAATGCACGGGGGCTGAATGTAAGATATAAAAAAAGTAATCTTAGTTATAAATACCTGCGAGTTAATGTCTGGTTTCTGTCCATTGACTAATCTAAACAACACGCGCTATTGCCGTTACGCATCTAGTAAATGAGGGCATATTTTATTTGAATTTGTAACGCAAAACCACCACAACAACAGACATGACACACGCTATTCAATAATTCAAGTTTCGTTCAGTTATACTGCCACGAACATCGTCGACGCACTTCAGAAACAATAATTAACGTATTTTCTTAACATGTGAAATAAAAAGTATGTTGTTTTTAGGCTGGCAAACGTAAAACATAATATACAGATTACCGATTGTTTCACATCATTTCGGCAATGATA
>PNEQ01075103.1:0-16360 GCA_003012365.1 Medauroidea extradentata
GGGGTTTAAGCATCCATGTAGTCATTTTCATAGTCGTGTACGCGAGTGCGCGCAGTGCAGCTTCAGCCGACCACAGGCTTTGTGTGTGGGACCGCTTAACGTACGAGAGTACAATCATTTGTGTGGACCATTATCACAATAAATCGCAGTGAAGTTTATTCCGCGAGTGTTATTGGCCACGGCCACTTCTTGGTCCTTCCGGAGCTAGTCCCCCCAACCAGCCATTCACAGAACCAACGCATCACTCATCTCCGGCGTGGAGGACACAGAGAGGACATCGCCACACGGGCGGTAGACCCGCGCCCTCACAGCAGCAGCGAGCAGCCGGCACATTCAGGTGTTTGGGTTACTGGACCCACATGGTATGAAATACGACACCACACCTCTCTGGCCACACCAAGAGCACGTCAATACTGAATTCAGTGGCGTATCCAGAGGGAGGGGGCAAATGGGCCAGCCCACACCCCCCACCCGAAATCAAATTACTCCAATTTAAAAATATAAACCTAATGCTGCATAAATATATTTAAGAATGTTTTCGGCAATTTAATTACTATAATGTTCACAAATACATGATGTTGTAGGTTTTTGTTAATAATAATAATGTGTTTAGTCCATTGGAAGCTGGAATTATGTGTATTTTGTACTATGCTGCAAGGATTCACTTCCGGGTCAAAGCCTCTCTCTCTCCCGTCTACTTTTTTTTTCTGAGTGCTGTTTCTTGTCACAGAAGGGCAGGCTGGTCAGCCGCTACCTACCCCTTGAGCCAAACTCTTCAAACAATAGTACTGCTTGATCCAAGGGACTAGAAAGCGTGCCTAGTTTGGTATCTGTATGACCTGACTAGTCTCAGTCTGTAGGCTGAAGATATCACTTCTGCAGTGCTGTAACTTTCTGTGCCACATTAGCTTTTTCGAGTCGTTTTTACGCTGCTTGAAAAGTAATTAAATTTTTTGTGATGTTACGTTGCATGGAAGTTTTTGATACGTGTCACAAAAAAAGAAAACGAAGTTTTATACTGTAATATTTTATCAAAGTGCCGAAGCAAGACGGAAGGGAATATGACGATACTGGTTTAACAGTACCGGTAAGGTTTAAAATTAATTAATTCATTAATGTATGAGCAGTTGAAATGTTGCTTATTACTACCGTAAATCGGGGAACTTTAACCCTGCGTGGATAACTTTTCCTTGCTGTATATTAAATTTTTAAAGTTCTGAGGTAATTTTGTGATAGAAATGACAGTGGGGAGTCGAGTGTTTGAAAACTACATTTGTTTTTCCAGCTAAAAGTTTTAGAGAAACTACAAAACCTATCATTCTGAGTGAAATAAAGTTACTTTTTGCCGGGTCAATATAACCACATCTTAATGGATCTTAAACGCGATACAGTAAAATTTTGTCAAATAACCCTTCAATTTTAATGTTTAAAAAGTTGCCGAAATCGGTCTAACAAAGAATTTCATACGACTGAGTTGTTGAGCTTGAGTTGTCATAGGTAGAGTCAATGAGGTTTCTTACGCAAGTTGTTTGGTGATTGGGCCTGAGTTGTGAAGTGTCACTCAAATAACTCTCTAATCTCGGTTACTAGAACTGTGCGAGTAAGACTGCTAAATTAGGTAGCGGTAGAACAGTTTCAACTTCTAGAAGTACACGCAAGTTTTTTCAACAAATTCAAACATTGTATTTTTAATTCAACTGACACCATCAAACCATCAGTTAGGCGAACTAACATATAAACTAAAAGAATGTCCTCATCAGAGGGTTCAGGCCTCTCGCCTCCCACAAAGGCGATCCGGGTTCGATTCCCGGCGCGGTCGGTCCCCGGATTTTTGCATGTGGGAATCGTGCCGGACGATGCCGCTGGTCGGCGGGTTTTCTCGGGGATATCCCGATTCCCCCGCCCATTCATTCCGGCGCTGCTCCATACTCACATCATATCACCCCTCACCAGCGCTAAAGACCTCGATGTTAAGCGATGACCAAAACCTCTTCATTCACTCACTCATCCACTCAATGCCTAATACAAACCGATTGAACGTATAAAAATAAAATGTTAATGATATCTCCCCTTAAATATGTAGATGCTTAGAAATTATTTATTTATTTACAGTATTTTTACAAGTTCTACTATGAAAGGGGTACGGAAAGTTAAGGTGTCGAGGAAACGACTGGAATTTTCAATCGTCGATAAAATCTAAACTACTCAACTTATTTCAATGAAATTTTTTTTTTTGCCGAGTAGATATTTTATTTGCGAACGTATATGTATATAGTACTGGACGGCAGTATGCTTTGCTTTCATGTAAAAAATAAAAATTGGTATTAAAAATTAAAGGATAAAAACAAAACAAAAATCCGTAGAAATATAAAACTGTAATACTCTAACCAACTTTAAAAAATACTCGAATTTTAATTTTAAAATAATTTAGTTTATCCGAAAATCTTTGTGTGATATTTTTAGAGATGTTAAAATTATTTTGAAATCAAAATGCTAGCTTTTATTAACGTCGGTTATTATAGAGTCCTAAATATTGGCATACTAAAAATTATAAAAATTACAGCTTTCAATTATTACGGATTTTGTGTTTCTATACCCTACTTTTCTAAATACCAATTTTAATGTTATACTCGAAAGCAAAGCATACTACCGTCCGTCGAATGATACTTGAATAGAAGTTTGCTAATAACATATTATCTACTCGGCCAAAAAAAAAATAGTTGTTTATATTTTATCGATGATTGAATATTCCAGTCATTCGCTAGACACCTTAACTATCCATACGCCTTAAGAGGAGTCTTCGACTGGTGCACGGACGGCGTTGCAGCGTGTCACGCGTATTCTATACCACACGAAACTGCTTAAGTTACCTCAATATTGGTGCAAATTAAACCTAACAGGTATATTTGTTTACAAACGTCTTGAAATATTAAATAATAACGTATTAAAATGTCATCGTGTTATTTACTAGCAAGTTGGATCTACAACGATAAAGAGTATTTAAATCAATGCTGGATAAATAAGTGCACAAATAGTATATTTGATTTCTATAATTCTTGAAATACATGTATTACAAATTATCTACAGTATTCATATCATGAATTCTTGGAAATTGGGGGATAACACAGCATGAGCCAACAACTTTAAATATGTGCTACCTTACTTAATACTAAATATGTACCGAGTCTGAAGAAACTATGGCAAATGGTCCTCTGATATTTCGTGTGATCGATACTTTTTTAAAAACTGTAAGTGGTGTGAACAAAATGCGTAAAATTTAAGTCGCTGTGTGAGATACTACGTGCGTACTGAGATAAATACAATTTTCACTACTAACGGTTCGTTAAGATATCTAATGCGCAGAACTAATAACATAACGAACTAAATACATGAAACCATGTCCCTTTACTAAGAACTATACGTAAACCGAGTTTGATAAATTCTAAAACAAAACAAGGAATTCATATAATTATTGTGATAAATTTTTAAATTGTCACAATTTCGATTATATGAACATGGTATAAATAAAATATGTAAACGTCTAGTTAACTTACTTAGTACTTTTATGAGTAGTGATCAAGATGAAATACTGAAAAAAGAGTATTCTGATAATTTTTGTATTAAAAAAAAGTTCAGATGCCAGCTAGTTTTAAAGTTTGAACACGAAATGAACAAAATAAATGTCGAGGTCAGTTACTTATAAATATATGTGTACCAAGTTCGAAAATATATTTACTCAGAAATGACATCATATGTTAAAATAAATAAAATAGCTACAATACCTAACATATTAAAACAGAATAATTTAATACACAAAAGTATAGTAAGCTTGGTACTTACATCTACACCTATTTTGGCGAAGTACAAATTAATATTACCTCATACGTGTTATGTATAGCTGAAATTAAAATAATAACCGCTATTTAGAAAATATGAAAACAGAAAGAATGAAATAAACAAGTCGGATTAGTATGTAGTATACATGCACCCGGTTTGAAGCAATTCTAAAAATCTCAAACAAATATGTCATTAGCTCAAAATATATAAATGGCCTCAGTTTCACAAATATGACACGATGAATGAAATCAATTATAGTAAAGTAAGCTCAGTAAGTAGTACACGTGTATCTAGTTTGATAAAATTCATTATTATACATATTTGGCACCGTATGATAAAAAATTTAAAAATAGCCATATTTTACAAAATATGAAAACAGGATGAACGAAATACACAAAAGTCAAGTCAGCTTAGCATTAAGTACAGATGTACCAAATTCAGTTAAGTACAGAAAAACATTTCTTAGATGTCACACGCTGAAAATATTAAAATGGACGCCGTTTTGAAAATGTGAACATAATATTACAAAAAAAAAAAATACAAAAGTACAGTCAGCTAACTAATACGCTTGTGTATACATATTTCTAGGAAATTAAGAAAAATATTTCCCCAAATATTGGATATTACGCTGAGATCAGTAAAAAGGCCGCGGTTCTGAAAATATCTGCATACAATGAACTAAATACGCAAGTCAAATCATCTTGCTGAGTAGTATATGTGTACAAGATTTATGAAATTCTGAAAAATATTTCCTCAGATATTCATGCTACGCTAAAATTAGAAAATAGCCACCATGTTGAAAATATGTGCACATGATAACGAAATACGAAAAAATCAAGTAAGCTGCGTAAGTAGTATATGTGTAACAAGTTTGATGAAATTCCGAGATATATTTTTCATATACCGTCATAATGTGCTAAAAATGATAAAATTTTCGCCGTTTTGAAAACATGAACGTAGTATAAACGAAACATACAAAATCATAACTTTCTAAGAACTAATTTGTTTACCAATCTTAGCGGAATCCGGGGGAAAAAATTCTTCATATATATTATACTTTGCTAAAAAAAAAAAAAAAAAAAAAAAAAAACTTCCGCCGTCTTGAAAATTAACCTAGGATGTATTACGTTCACAAAATTCAAGTCAACTGTCAACTTACTGTGAACCAAGGTTATTGAATATCGGCCAAAATTTCCTCTAGACATGTCACACTTTGCTAAAAATAAAAAATTACTGATGTTATAAAATATGCATTCATTAGATTAATACTAACAGGCAGTTAGTAAAGAAATAAATATTATTACACATTTCTTAGTATTTAATATTGAAAATATAATTTTCAGCTACACTTGGTAATATATATATATGTGGGCCTCGTTTGTGTTCATATTCATGTTATTTAAGAAATATATCCCTCTCAATATAAATTAATTATTTGTAATTTAATTTGTATTTGTGTTCCACAACTGATATATTTTATTTTCCGGTTTTCTGTGCCCAAAACCTATTCCAAGTTCCAGTTTTTCGTTCTTTCTTAATATAAGATACATATTTTTTACGCGGTTAATCACATGACAAAAGAATATTTCTCATTTGCATAGTGCAGTCCTTTCCTTGGTTGTTAATGTGGTAGTCACTTGTTACGCGCATTTAGGAATTAGCCCGTCTTAATTTGTAATATATATATATATATATATATATATATATATATATATATATATATATATATATATATATGCACACAAAAATTACGTATGTAGTTTGGAGTGGTTATTAAAGGACAGAGGCTCTCTCTCTGGTTGAGAGAAGCAACGTCTTGGTGACGCCAGAAAGGGGTTGTCGAGAGCCATCGATCAGCTCGTGACATAAGGATGGTGGACAATACTGACTCTCTGGGCTGTGAAAAATGCCCGAGCAGAACTTATTGTCTGGTGTGAGAAGAAGGCTAGCCCTGGACCCTACATGGCGTAACTGACTATCTGCTCACCCCCACCCCTTTTACCACTCCCTTTAGAGACACAAAACAAGCAGGGCCACACCAAGGGGAAAGAAACGGCCAATCAGGGGCCGAGCTGGCCTAACAATGTAAAATATTTATTGAGTAATGTAAAGGGATTTAATTTAAATTTTCTGATAAGAATATTTAACTGTGTGTTGTAAATAATTATGTAATATTTATGCAAATGAAAAGAAACAAAAAAAAATGTCGGTGCCGTCAGGAGCCGAAAAGGCAAGGCTAGGGAGCGTGGCCAGTGCGAGAATGAAAGCACACCGATTGGCTGGCGAGGTTTGGCGCGCGGAGGTGCGAGTCGCGAGCAGAGACGCGTTGGTGGAAGGGGACTCTGTCCGGAGAGCCCGCGGCCTAGCCTACCCTTCCCGGCTAACCAGTCCCGGGAAGATGGCAGTGGGTGGATTGTGTACTGTTCTTTAAATCCAGTTAGGTATTCGTGTATTTTTTGCCCATAAGGCCGTCTCCATGAGCGTGCCCCTGGACACAACCATGGCGGATTTTGCAGCTCAAGGCGAAAGCTCAAAGAAGCGCAAAGCTGACGAACCAATGGAACACTTGCTAACCAAGGTTCAGGGCCTCAACCACCATGTCTGCCCACCCGATCCCGATACTAATCAACAAGATGTGTCCACTACTATCAACAACGTCAACTCAGAGGCAACACAACAACCTGTGTTCCAAAGTGCGCCAATTACAGTGCTTCATAACCCCAGCCACCCGTACCACATTATGTACGATGCTCTTAAGGCAGAAAACTTGAACTTCCACGCCAAAAACACAGACCGTTGCACAATGTACTCTTTCGGGTCGATATAGCATTACCACCGCGGACTAAAGGTAATAGAACAATCCAATCTAGAGTTTTTTTGTGTCCCGAGCCGCGGCTGAGCGTCCAGTGAAGTACGTCCTCAAGGACACTCCAGCCGGTGCAAGTGTTGCGCGCATTACCGCCGATCTTATGCAACAACAAGTGCCAGTAATAATTGTCCACCAAATTAACGACAGGAACAGGGTGCCCATCAATATGTTTCAAGTGGACATCCCCCAAGGAAACGAACCTACCATGGCCAAACTTAAATCTGTGCTTGGCCTACCAGTGCGTGTGGTGCCATATAAACATCCGAACACTCCACTGCAGTGCTCAAACTGTTATAGGTTTGGCCACATATCAGCACAGTGCCGTTTTCAGACTGTGTGCCCTCACTGTGCTGGTAACCATAGAGTTACAAACTGTACAAACGCAGTGAGGTGTGTAAATTGCCGAAAGCCACACAATGCTCGCTTTCGCCAGTGCGAGGTGTTCGTGCGGGAGCTGAACAAGCGACTTCCGCAAGGAGCACGCCGAGAGATACCGTGACCCCCGCCTGTGCGCCAACCTCCTCACAAAGAAAACCAGCCACCGCCTCCCCCACCACTCATGCAGAGGCAGAGCCACAGGGCACAGCCAGACGCTTGGCAGGTGGCGGGCCCGAGGAGACAACCGCCACAGTTTCAACCTCCCATTGTCTAGCACCAAGCACCAGATAGGTACATTCCAGAAATGCAAAACCGGTTTCACCCTTTCCACGAATCTTCTTACGATGAATAGTTCCCTCTGCCGAACTCCTGGCAGCCGCGCTCAAGGTGTAAACCAGGTCCAAAACCCACGCCACAGCCTCGTCGGAAACTTGGCAAGGCCTCAACAAACAGTTTAACGGAGACTCAGGACCGCCTCGAGCAGGCAGCGCAGGCACCTGAAGTGACCAACAACTCCGGAATGCAAGTGGACGGAACCCAGGACCCACCACAACCCACAGCAACAAACAGCTTCACTACAAACGACCCCACAACAACCAACTCCACTACCACCATAGAACCAACAATACAAGTCACTATCTGCTTGCCTTCTCCTCCGACAACAGCTACCGACCACAGTATGCAAGAAAACCTAAAAAATACTAACATCCAACACTCCACGCTGATCTCCACATCTGAGTCGAAGCCTGTCAATCCCCAGGTCGCCCTCGATCTGTGTAACTTACTAACAGCCTGGAATGACCCCTCGGTTAACCAAACAGCGCGACTGCGCCTTGCGGCAAACTTCGTGCTCAGCATATCCGAGCTAATTAATAATGCAGGTACATAATCGCGGTACCGCCCCCCTCAAATACATAGCTACCTGGAATGCTCGCGGTCTCAAAACCTGCCTTCCTGAGCTCAGTGACTTCCTTCTCCGCCACAACATTCAAATCATAGCACCTAATTCCCACAGACAACATCCGACTACCTGGATATATTATACATAGGCGGGACCGTCCTACAGCCCAGCGCGGCGGTGGTGTAGCACTCGCTGTACACCACTCTATCCTGCATCAGCCTGTTCAGCTCCTTATTTAGGCCTCATAGAAGCTGTGGCAGTTAGAGTTACAATCAAAGGCCGACCCTGTTCAATACTCTCACTATACGCCCCTCCAGGCCGTACTATCTTACCCACAAATCTGTCAAAACTCTCAAACAACCTGCCCACCTTTCTTGCTCTAGGGGACCTCAATGCCAAACATCCCGCCTGGAACTGCCTAGCCACGACATCTAACGGGCGTATACTCTTCAAACATCAAGAGCACAATCCTTATCTCGTCTGCGCCCCTTACCAACCCACCAGATATTCCGACCAGCGTAACCAATCGCCCGACATCCTAGATATCACAATATATCAGAACACTAATTTTATATATGAACTAGATGTCCTTCATGAATTAAACTCAGGTCATCTTCCTGTAATAGATACGCTCGAAGACGCCTCTGCAAGCCAAACATCTCCTAAACTACACCGTAACTTTGCGAAGGCAAACTGGAATAAATTAAACCATCACATTTCTAATAATATTAATCACGAGGCAGTTAGCACCACCGCCCCTGAGCTCCAAGCCTACTCACTGCAGCTCATGGAATTAATTACCGAGGTGGTCGACAAGGCAGTCCCCTTAGTTAAGAAGTCACCAAGTATGCCGCAGCCTCTTCCTGACCATATACGAGAACTTATACACAAAAAGAACCAGGCTCGTCGTAAGTGGAACCACTCCCGGTGCATATTTGCTAAACGAACTGTAAACCCTCTCCAAAGTGTAGTTAAACAATAAATAGAACTCTATCGCGCTATTGAATGGGGCGAAAAATTACGTAAGCTTGAATCGTCGGACAACTCTCTTTGGAAGACTAACAAAATTCTAACGAGAAAAACTGTTCCAATCCCTCCACTCCGCGTAAACGACCAGACAGTAGCGTATACACCGAGTGATAAGGCCAATGCACTAGCTGAGACTCTTCACACTGCTTTTCAACCTAATGAAACCCCGAACAACGTGCAGTATGCAGCAATAATCGAACGCCGAACCGCTCTGATACTTTCCACTCCTGTTTCCTCGAACCCTCAACTAACATCAGACTTTGAAGTTAAGAAATTAAAAAACAAAACCAAAATAAACAAAGCGCCTGGACCTGACAAACTCCCATCACTTGTCCTTAAAAATCTTCGCGCGCCTCCCCTCTCTGCTCTAACCAACTGTATAAACGGGATATTAACAACGCAAACCTGGCCTTCCGTATGGAAAGAAGCTAAAGTTATATTAATTCCTAATCCAGGCAAAGACCACACAATCCCCAGCAACTATCGTCCAATTAGCTTGCTAAATTCTGTATTTAAAATAGTAGAAGCAATCATCAACACTCATCTCGTAGAACACCTAAATAATAATAACATTTTGCCAGATTTTCAGTTTGGGTTCCGCAACAAACACTCAACAACACATAAGCTGGTACGCATCGTTGAAGCAATTACGAAGAGTTTCGACTGGAAACAGTACCCTGTCGCTGCCTTCCTAGATATTGAAAAAACCTTCGACCGAGTGTGGCACCCAGGTCTTATATATAAACTCTACAATATTAATTTACCGGACTGCTACGTAAAGACCCTCGCTTCATACCTCGGTGACAGAACATTTTTTACAAGCATCCCAGGTGCCCGATCAAACCCCCGGCCAATAAGCGCAGGCGTACCCCAGGGCAGTATTTTAGGTCCCACCCTATTCAATATATATGTTTCGGGCCTTCCAACCTCCCCTCAAACTAGCATAGCTTGCTATGCGGATGATACTATGATATATGCAAGCTCTGTTAAATTAGAATTAGCCATAAAACGAGTTCAAGAAAATCTATTACAAACTTGGTACATTAACTGGCGAACAGCAATTAACGTAGGTAAATCAGAAGCTGTGATTTTCTCCCGCAGATATCTGCCAGCCTACATCACTCCCCTTCAGCTGTTTAATGAACCTATTCAATATAAAGATCACGTAAAATATCTAGGTGTAATCGTTGACAGAAAACTAACCTGGTCTAAACATATTAACGCCAAACAAGCAGCTGCTCACAATAGAAGGGCTCAACTATTTCCCTTACTTTGCCCTAAAGGAAGCTTCTCAATTAAAAACGCCACAACCTTATATAAAGCTTGTATAAGGCCAATAATTAGCTATACTGTTCCTGCCTGGGGATACGCCGCGCCCTCGCACATTCGAAGGCTTCAGGTCGCCCAGAATAAAGTGCTGCGTGTTATCGCCAAGGTTCCAAGATACACACCGACTAGACTAATACATAGGGAACTGAAAATTAAAACTATATCGGAAGTTCTACGCTCTCTGGCTGAAGAATTTTACAAGTCAACATCTAACCATCCCAATCCACTAATTAGTAACCTTGGAAAATATAATATCGAACATATCAGAAAACATAAACGTCGAAAGCACATGCTCGTAGATAAACCGCCATAATTTAAACACTTTGAAATTAATCGCAACGCCCACAAGTTAACAAACCATTTTTTTAAAGTGATATTACTAGAGGACGCCCTCCACAGTGCCCAAGTATATAACAACAATAAAATAACTCCAGAAATCATTTCTACGTGAGTGTGCTGGGGCTATTACTCTTGTGACTCTCGTAGGCGACTAGTCTCACTGCGCCGAGAGTGAAACTTGGTATTATGACAGTTCCGGACTGGTAGAAGGCTTTCCCAGCCGTAAAGTATAGCATTAATACGTAGGATCTAGTTATTATATAAAATAACAACTTTTAATAAAGTGGACACCGCCCATAGTGCCCCAAGTTCCCTAGAGCTTAAGCTAATATAGTTACACACATTATGTACAAACATATTAAAATGAAATAAAAATAAGTAAATAAATAAAAATGAAGGACGCCACTTACAGTGCCTTCACTATCTCAGCCTAACATGGCTTACGGCTCTCGGTAAAAACCGAAACCCAACAAATGTCAAGACTACGTTTAACTCATAAGCTCCAACTACCAGACCATCTACTCTACTAGAACGTCTAGATCTCGACATCTTCCAGATCTTCCAGATCGTCTAGACCTTTCAGACTGCATCACCTCACCAAAACTGAAGATCCCGAATTACCCTCTTAGTGCTAAATTTCCTGCGTTCGCAACGTAAATTCACTGTCACTATTAGGGTCTGTAATAATAAAGCGTTTGCGACGTAACTCACACCTCCCCTCCCCCTTATAACCGGAGACGAGCGGCCACGCTCATCTCTCAACACTTTCCTTTACCTAAAAGTAACAATATGTATTTTCTCTCTTTGTTGTAGGACAGGCACAGAACCTGCCGACGCCGCCGGGAATACCGGGCCACTTGAACATCACGCGAGCCTGCCGCGTTTATTATCCAACTAATAATGCTCTCAGTTGTGACCTGACTGCTGAGCAGATCCAGCACCTAAACCACTCCCCTTCTAACCACTTCCTGGGTCGCCGGGCGCGTTATTATTTAACTACCGGGCGGCAGGTTTCCTCCAGTACGACGCTGGTTTACTGCCGCTTCCTTACTTTGCAACAAGCAGGAGGCCACAGCCGCTGCCTCTGTGGCCTGCTCTCCTGCGCACAGACGCTCTACAGCCACCTGGCGACTCTGACTGCTTCTAGCACTGAGAGGCTGCATTGTCTACTTTTTCTTACTAATAACGGAAAGCGTATAGGCTATTTAGCCTGGAACGCACTACTTGTCCTCCCATTTAACGTCACTCCCAAACCTATCTGGGGGCCTCAATAAGCAGGTTGGAGAGGTCACAGTGTACAGCGTGGAGGGGCTGTATGCAAAAATAAAACAAATAAATAAAAAATACGGGGGCAGAAGCAGAACGACGTCGGTGATTATATTAGCTGAGGACAACTTTTTGTTGTATTAAGTTACTCATAGTAGCCCTGTGTGGGCCGACGCGGTATGACCACGTGATAGCCCGAGGTTGCTTTGAAAATAAGTTGTCGGTACTAAGGACGTACAGCCACGCTTCCGAAAGCCGAGTTTTTCCGACGCTAGGCAAGCACCAGAAAAAAAAAAAAGAACGAACTTTGTTATAACATAAAGGAATACTTTAAGAGTAATTAATAAATATAACGCCCGAGATTCTAAAGAACTATAGCCTATAATCTCAAGTGGAGAAAGGGTACATAGCACACTTTTCAGTCCAATTAAGCTTATAATTTTAAATAGTTTGTTCGTTTTGGTTTATCATTCACTGATTATGAAATTGTGTCGTAATATAAACTTTGTAACTTCTGATATAATTACTTTATTTTTTTTTTTCATATTGCGCAAAGTCCCATTTATTACAATAGTTGAATTGGCCAAGTGCCTGCAAAATGTAATACTATCTTATCTCATATGCGTAGGTAACGATTTCATTGTTCAAATTCAATGTTTTTCAATCATCAGTGCGCTACTCAGTCATGGAAGACAAACAAGCGGTCAGCTGCAAAAGAAGCACAGAAGGTAAGAATCTGTTTAACTTCAGTATTTGCTGACCAATTTCATATTTTTATTTATTCTAGTTGTCAAATCGTAAGGTTCGACTCTAATAACTAGATCCATCAGTAGAGCCACGATTTTATGGCGAAAAGATTTTTGCAACATTTGGTTTCGATGCGTCATGTGCACACCTGCAGCTCTGCTACATCGTCTGTGATTGGATGATTTTACTCTCACTTGCCTTGGCAAATTATAGACTTACAGACTCACAATAACCTTATTCTGATTGGTGCAGTCAAATGAGAAACGTGTCTGAACAAAGACACGCTGCCAATAACCTTGGAACAAAACTGCCGATGTGCACGTGAGTCACTGAAACAAAGTGGGGCAAAAATCTTTTCGCGACAAAATCGTTGCCCTATCCATCAGTTTTCCGCGAAATGATAGCGACACAAACTGTAATAGAAAACACTGTAGACCCTTTTTTCTGGTCAATATCCGTGATTTTTTTTGTGGGTGTACTCGAAACCCTCCCGTCCACAGCCGGAGTAATGTACAGTCCAGTCAAGTAGGAAACGTATGTGAACCTAGCCCCGCCCAACTAAAAACTCGCCAATTTTTTTATAATGAGTAGTTAGTAACTCCTTAGTACTTGTATGTTTCAGTAATTGCTTCATTAGTACCTATAACAATCGCAAATTAATTAGAATAATAACTGGGGGGGGGGGGGGGGAGTTCACACCAGCCCCACCCAATTACAATTTACAAAAACTGACTATATGAACGGAAAGAGTGTCACTAGTCCCCGTTTGTTCTACTATTTTTAACGTTAGTGCCGCATTATTAACATAAATATTAATTAAAAGTATAAAATATCATTGACCTATCAGCCCCGCCCAATAACAATAGACGAAAAATGACCATATGTACGGAAAGAGCTTAGTTAGTACCTGCTTGTTTAGCTATTTAAATCGTTAGTACCGTGTTAATTTCCGAGTTATTAATTAAAATTATAAAAGTTAAGTGACCTATTAGCCCCACCAAATTTCAAAAATATTTAAATGCGCAAGCTTTTTAACACGTGCTCGTGCATCAGGAAATTCTGTTTCGTGTCCCAGTCTGAACGTGTGATCTCTGTTTACGTGTATACCACGAATCTGCACCTGACAGCTCGATACTGCTGACAAGTTTCCATAATTAACTATAGTCACGGATGTGCGCGTCGATGGTCAGCCTAAACATAAACTTATTTGCATTTGGCAAGAAACATGATTTACCTGCACTAGAACTTAATTATTCCACTATCCTTCATCATGGCTTAAAATAGCATCTTAGAATCTACTATACCTACCTTAAAATACTTACAATGCCTCAATTGTAACGAATATTACCGAGAGTTCTACAGTGTAATTTGAAACAGACTCCTCACATACAAAATAATAGTATTATAGCCTAAATCACTCAATTTCGTCACACACCACGCGTCAATTTTATATCTTGCGCTTAGGAGCCACATAAAACTACGATCTTGCGGCAGTGTATTTATTCCTTAACGAACATTCTCTTCCCTGTCCTCTCAATTTTCATAGCTTAAGTAGTTCGCTCGGCAATCGCATTTAAACGTTGTAATACATTATAATTATGGTATCCACAATGTTCTAAAAACTCTCCCTACATTAACATATACTCACATTTGCTATTTCATTCTTCGTGCACGCAATATGTCGAACACAGTACAGGCGTATTGCCCTTACAAACTAACGTAAGTACACTTACTCAACAATATTCTCCGTCACGTGTTGTTCAAACACGGACGAGTTATTTAATCTACACACTATGAATGTGTACTGTGTTGTACCATCATACAGGGACGTAAATAAGCAGGAGCGACCGCCCCTACACACATTCTCTTACTGAGTTTTGGGATGTTGTACAGCACTATGACTTTTTCTATAGCCAAGCATTTTGGTTTGTACCAAAAGTCATTTAAAAAATAATAAAATAAGTTTGCTGATAGAACAACCCCTCTCCTGCAGCTTAGTCACAGAGAAAAATATTTATTTTATTTGTGAACAGTAGTCAGATTCATACACTGGAGTTGAGTATAGTGTCCCTTCAAATAGAAACAAAATTTTGGTACTGTACTAGCAATGCAAGCCTACGAGGTGGAAAGCAAATAAACATCACAAGTAAATAAAACAAGCATTTGGCTGAACCATAACGATAAGCAATAAAGATAAAATAAACTCTGAAACTATTAAAACAGCACTGGGGGGAATAAACACATACTGTACGTAGCTCCTTAAGTAAAATAAAAACTAACAAACACTTTAAAGACAGAATTTCCACCTTGTAGCCTAGCTACATAAAGTATTGTATGGTAGAGCACAACAAACTAACAGAAATAAAATAATAATTTCCGCTTGGCTAACTATCTATTGCGAGGAGTACTGAAGATCGAACATAGACTAACGTCCCAATACGGGTCGCGTCTCCTATCTTGCACCGTGCATGTGTCACATACCAATTATCTATTTCTAAAATAAATAAAATCAAGATACATGTTCTGCAACAAGGGGCTGTCAATTAATGTTAAAGGGGACTACAGTTCGACTACTTGAAATAAAAGAATGAATTCAAATAATTGGAGTTTATTACAAAATATTAAAATTAATCGTTACAAAAATAAAGATTGCATTAATGAAAATAAAATTGTACTATTTGGAAAAAATATTATAAAGCTAGAATTTATAAATATATATTTTTATTAGTGATGAACAGAAATTACATTAATAAAAAGATATTGCTCCAAATTATACAAAATAAATGGTTTCTGTTATTACCAACTCAAGGTCATTACATTACTCTGAAACATTTAATAAACGGCGATTGTACTGGCCAACAACAAATACACGCGAAAACGTATCCACGACTATTAAAATAAAAACCGAACACGAAAACTAATAGAGAATTAATAATACTTATAGGTGATTCGGAATAAAGTGAGCACTCAAAAAAGCACTGATTAATTTCTATTTTATGCCAATTTATATCTTTCCGCTACATGTAAACAACATTGCCATGTGCTTTTATTTGCATAGTCTTGTACAATGTTTACATTTACGTTACAGTGCTCCGATAAATTTTAGCTACAATATGTACTCATTAAATGCACGGGTGTTGAATATTTGCTATACTCAGTAATAATCTTAGTTATAAATACCTGCTAGTAAAGTAGACGCAGAGAAACCAGTGTTATAAGACGTTTGCTAAGTAAACGTCTTATAACACTGGGTTCTCTGCGTCTACTCTAACGGCGCTGTTACCCTTGCGAATCTCGTAAATGCATGCACAGAATATTCGAACTTTTAAATTAAAACCGCCACTAAAAACACACATGACACACGCAACTCAAGAATTCAAGTTCCGTTCAGCATACTGTAATGAACGACGACGCACGTAAAGAGAAACAATAAATAACGTATTTTCTTAATGTGTGAAACAGGGGGAAAATGCTGTTTCTATTTCCAGATACTCAGGCTGGCGATCATAAAACAAAACAACTTGCATTACTATTGACTTCACATAATTTATCAATGATATTCATGAACAGTCACTTCTAATACTTTATATGTGTTTATCAGAAACCGATATTCATTACATAACGGACAAACAAACTGAATGACGCAATTCGCTTCCAAGCGGCGA
>PNEQ01075109.1:0-18265 GCA_003012365.1 Medauroidea extradentata
TCTCTCGCGTACAGCGCGCTATTGACGGTAAATTTTCATCAATTTTTTTAAATTTTTACTGTGACGCAATGCGTAACGTACAGCCCGTATTGTTTATAAATGCTGCAGTTTGCGACTGTATTTTAATTAACTTTCACGTATATTTTGGACTTTTTCATGTTTTTAAATTTTTTTTTTTAATTTTTTCCCCCCCGTTTTTTACAGTTTCTGAAAATCTGTACGTACGACCGAGGTGTACGTATGAACCGGGTGCCGTATGAGCGAGGTTTGACTGTATTACACAAACATTTTTTCCCCCTCAAAATTTTTTGTCACCGCTTTTCACTAGTTTTTACATTGTTTCGAAGTTTTAATACAGAATTTTTGTGCCGCTTTCAACATTTTTAAACACAGAAACTGGCAATTTTATTCACCGTTTTTAGGGGTCCTTAGTTTATACTGTCGGTTACTGTCAAATCTCTTTAATTCAAACCTCAAGGGAACATACATTTGTGAAATTTGTAAAAATGAAGTTTGTATTAACAGGAAGTTTCTGAATGTTACTTCAGGCTGTTTATCCTAAAGATACACATACTACAGTATTCTCTTTTACCCATGATATAAACTTCGCCACTTTCCAGCACCACACAATAAACAACCGAAATGCTTCACTGCAGCAAGCCGAGACGTCACAGCATTGTAGCCACTTTTACCATAAGGGCACGGTCTACAGCAATTTTCATCACAGTGCCTTTATTTTTATATTTCTACCAGATATTTGTTTCTTATTCTAGACACAAAATGTGACTAAATTTTGCTCATATGAAATTTTTTTTTCTCACGTAATTTTCACGTAATACAGTAGATTCTCTATGTATTGAAACCTAATGGATTGAAATACCTGCATCCATGGAACACATTCTGGGGCCGATTAATTTATTTTACAGCATTTTAAGACCACATCCACTGAAATACCTCATTTATTGAAATTTTTTGTCCGTCCCAACAGAAACAGTGGATAGAGAATCCACTGTAGCTCCTTAAAGCCAAAATTTGCATGTTTCCGTTTTAAGGACTATGTACTCTAAAACCAACTAACGTACCACAGTGGATAACGATGTTGTAGGCTTCAAGTTCAGCTACGTTAAACCACAAAATAAAATATTTTTGTTTTTTTAATAAAAAATATTAAATTTTTAAAATTGTTGATTTAAATTTCAGCATTTTTATTTTAATACACAAAGTTCGTATTCTTTGTTTTTATGTACGTCAAATTGTAGTCTGCGAAGTCATTATCTACTGTGAATTTTTTCAGTTAGGTATGTCAGTTGGTTTTAGTGTAGTTCTTAAAATGGAAACATACAAATTCTGACTTTAACAAGCCATTACGTGAAAACTATGAGAGATAAAAAAATTTCATTAGAGTAACATTTGTTCACAAGAAAAAAATATCTGGTACAAACAACAAATAAAAACACGGTGATGAAAATGGCTGTAGACCATCCCCTTAACCAATGCTTAGCTAACCGTACAATTAGCACGCGTTGAAAAACAGTTTAAATTTAATTGATACTTAATCGTTATGATTAAACTGATCATGTGATTAGATAACCAAGACTTCAAATAGACATTCAGAATCCAGCCCTAAAAGTGCTTTTAGCATGTTGCCTATACAGTCACCACTTGGTCACCTTTAAGCTAAAGAGTAATGTTGTCCTCTGTAACTTATAATGCTGGAGCTGTTACTTTATCGTTTACATGTTCATTTCTCACATTCTTTTCAATAGAATGCACACATTTTTGACATTTTCAGTTTGCCGAGGACAATTGACATTCTCAGTGACGTCTTCCCGTTCATTTGTTGACATTAGGTCCTGGTGCTGTGTTTGTAGTAGTTTTTGTCTTGTCTCTCATTTGAAATTTCTGTGAATTCTGAGAATGCTTTTTTGTGTTACATAAACCATACCTGCAACTATTTTTATTACGATTATGTAAGTACTGTTAATTATTGCATATGCTCTCAGCCAATGCATGTTTGTTAATTCACATTCACATTGATTTCTGTATTGATTTTAATATTTCACAAAAAATAGTGGTACGGTGTTAGATAATAAAACGTGTGGTAGGACAGCAGTCAAGTATTTGCCTGGCTGTTGGGAGAACCCGAGTTCTATTCCCGACTGTGGCTATCCTGAGTTCGATTTTTTCAGAGTTTCTAAAATTTCTCCTGGTAAATGCTGGGATGGTTCCTTATTACAGGTTATAGACGATTGCCTTCCTCTTTCACCTGTTAACTAAACTAAAGCCATGGAGATGTTTGGTGGGACACGTAAAACCTCCAATAAAATAATTAATAAAAAAATGTACATAATGTCGTAGATATTTTACCCTTTTATTTTTTTAAGCACTGCATACTGAAATGTGTTTCTGACATACTCATGCTGATGTGTGATTTGTATAGTGATATTGTTGCAGGTGGTCCACTGGACGCACCACAACAGTATAAATGGCCCCTGTGTGGGCATAGAGTTAAATGTAGGTCATTATGAATATTAGTTGTCAGTCTTAAGGTGAAAGGGGAGATGCGACTGGTGTGATTCGATGCAGCATTTGCATGCACTATTTCGTAGAGCTTGCGTGCGGATGTCAACTCCATTTCTCCTACTGTATTGCTTACCTGAAGCCCTGCGTCTGCGCCACGTAGTCAGGCGGGCAGGTCAGTGCTGGCTATGCCACTGGAGAAGCTGGTATCATGTTATACGTTATCAAAGGATGCAAGGACGATTTCTCTTTCACAGCTGCAAACCGTGCCGTGGCTCATATGTACAATTTATATGGTACACTCGTTATGGTACTTATGAAACACAAAGCAATTCAACTCAGCCAACTAATTTTTTCAAGGAACTAAAATTAGAGGGCAGATTGTATTGTATTTACGTTCTACACTGTACACGTAAAGCCAACATTTCTTCACCAGCGACGATTTTACTTCATTTTCAAATACAAAGGCGATTTCAAATCAAGGAATAGCCGACTGTGGTAAAAGAAAGTGAGTACGTACTACTACTACGCTCAAAATCGATGAAGAGCATTTAATACATTAGTAACTATATGATTTCCCGTAACACTCTGCTATGCATTTCACAGACTGGGAAGTTCCGGATCCATAAATTTAATTTCTGTAGTTTTGTAGTGGTTAATTTTTTTTAACAAGTACGGAAACCTCTCAGCCTCAAAGTCACCACCCTTGTTATCCATGGCAAAAGGAACACGTGTTCTCTTTTCTTATATAAGGATATTCATAGGAAAACGTATTCAACGAAGGGACTTCACATCATTATAACAATGACTGGTAGTCGCACTCGCTGTTTAGTAAGTACAAACAATTATAACAATTTCTGTCTTCAGAAAAATTTAAGCAACACAATTAAAACGATTTTTAACAAGATGGTCAGAACAGCTTTACAATATCGGTTACAATTTTTCTTAAATAGATTCTCGTAAAAGCTATTGAAATGAAAATTCTGGGCCAAATTAATACATTCTGCAGACACAGTAAGCAACACAAGGACCTGTCATAAGTTTGTTTACTAATAGCACAGCTGGCCTAAAAAAACTAATGTTTTCAACTGAGTTGGGTCATTAGCAGCCTATTTTAGAACTATCACTAGGCCTTGCCGGTTATTGTGTACACCAGGAATGCTGAGGGTTATAAAATAGTCCGTACTTTGTTCATAGTTTGCGTGTGGCACGCCATATGCGTTTTTTTTTTTTTTTTTTTTTAATTTTACCTTCTAATGACCTAATTACAACTGGCAATGCTTTATAATTTTTGATCCAGCCGTGGTGCCAGGGTGTAGTCAGACAGTGGACTTCTTTTTTCCAGCCTGACACACAACTTTATTCCATCAATGTCAATTTTGTATTTTGCTACATGCGTTATGGCCATGCAAGATTATGTACTGTACATATATTTAGAACAAACTCTGGCCTGAATTAAACACACACACACATGAAGTCGACAAATAGGCTAAAGAGAAACACAGATACACAGAAAACTAATTTTTTATATTTTATTTTAATATAAACAAACAAAAACTTTACTTGTATGCATGATATTTACAACGGAAATATAGTCTGTGGCATTATAAACACTAACTGATTTAGCAATGCCAAATACGGATGAACAATACATACACCCTTTTCTAGGGGTGGGCGAAGCTTAGAAATTTAGAAGCCGAATTGACTATTTTTATTATTCGATATGATATTCGAATTACATATAATTTTTACTTTGAACTTCGAAAAAATTACTACAATTTTCTGATGGTTTTAGGTTATCTCAAAAATTGTTATTTGGCCAAAAATTTGAAGATGGGGTCGAATTTACGTAACTATACACATTCAAAGAATTTATTTTTTACTGACCACACACATTGGCTAGTGGACCATGAAAACATAACCTTAATAGCATACGTACAAATCAGTCAAAACTGCTGAAACAAAGTCGTCAACTACTAATTTCATTGAAACAATAGGAAAACAAGATCTTTAAATAATTTTTATTTAGAGCCTGAGATGTTTTATATTCAAAAATTTAGCTATGTAAACGCAGCTTATTTTTGTAGTAACAACATCCGCTATATAAATTTATGCCTAAATACAACTTACAGTGATATTGCAGACTACGCTGCAGAATATTTTTTAACTAAATGGCCGTAAAATTGCACTCAATGCGATGCTAGCCATATTGATGAAATTATAAAGGAAGCACAAATAGCCTAGACAGAGTCTTTGTTTACATCAAGTGCGCCATTTTGAGTGGCCCACAGACGCAAGCCATACAGCCAACAGCCATCGTGTCATAGCACAAGCACAAAGGAAACGGACCGGTGCAGTGCATAATTATGTATGCACTTCGAAGTAATGATTTAAATTTACGCTAGACGAGAGGCGAATCAGTTATACAAATGTAACGGACAGCAGGTCCCACAGACATTTTCGCAAGTGCAGTTGTATGTCAATCACGTAATGATCATGGCTACACTGCGACCACGTTCAGAGCTGCGGTATTCAGGCGAAATCAGTAGGCTCTTGCGGAAACTACTTTGATTCCTCTCAATAGCAAGTAAATCTGTCGGAAACGTCATGCGCATGCGATGAAGCTCTACCGGCCCTCAAGATATCAAATTGTTCAACTCGATCCCGTTGGTGGGTCCACGCAGATCTATTTACCTTGCTCGGGAGCAGGGTAGATAGCAGCCAGCAGACGATACATAGGAAAGAGCGCATTATAAGTAAACAAACTGACTCACGCATGTTGTTCACAGAAAATACGATTTCGGATCGTGTTATTTTTGTTGAACAAAAAGTCTGGAGCAGTTTATCAAGTATGAAAACTGCTAGAGTACGTAATTAAGGTATAGAATAAATTATTATTACTAGTACGCAATTTTAATGCTACATACGTATATTACACCAGCACAAAAGAACATTCTTCACTTTTTTAACCTGGTCTAATATGGGTCTGCCAGATCGGCGACTGAAATCACAGCTTCTGCAGATTTTGCCATTTTTTTTAAAAAGGCAGCCAAGTAACTACTCTTAGGATTTACGACCGTTCGTTAAGCATCTAAGGACTGAGTAGATCCATTCACGTGATCGATGCTACCCAGCAGGTATATTCCTAGTAGGTTTCCATAAGTGCCTCGTTAATACAAAGTAACGAATGTTACTATGTAGAAGTAGACAACCTGGTAAAGTATTTTGGTAATTTCCTGAAATCAACTAATGGAGCCAAGCATTTCAGGTCCAAATACTGCTCCACCTGCCAAAAAATCCAGGAGCAGTATTTTATTATTTTTAAGTAAAAGTGTCAGCGGTATGAAGCAACATGCAAAACATGCAAGAAAATATTCAAAATTCCAACAGGTACTTTTATTAATTAATACAAAAAAGAAACAATTTTAGGGTCTATTAAGATTTATAAAACCAACTGAATTTTGTTTGGGATTTTATTATTCTTTTAGGTACCACTGCAACCTTACAGAATCATCTGAAACAACATTCTGAGCAGTTACATGAATTGCAGGGTTGTGGAAAACCTGATGCTGTAACTGTAAAAAAAGATGCAGGACGTCAGCTGTCTCTAACATCTGTATTTGAGAGGAATTTACAAATATCCCAACAATCCCACAGCCAAAAAAGTGAGAGCAGTTGCTGAGATGATACCTATATGTTACTTGCCTTACGAGTTTGTAGAACACCAGGGCTTTGTTAACTTAATGAAACAGGCTGCGCCTGGCTACAGACTTCCAGGTAGGAATGCATTTTCTAGAAACCACATACCTACTCTGTACACAGTGATCAAGGGCATTCTGAAAGCTCAGTTTAGTTTCGATCTTACTCAGGTTGTCTTTTCGTCCGTAACCACTGACGCATGGACCTCACGAGTACATTATGGCTATATTAGTCGTACGTGCCATTATCTTAGGCCAGACATTTAGTGTGTGTCTTTTACTATGAACACTTTGTTACTGAATGATGCTCATACTACAGAAAACATAATGAAACATTTGCAGGATGGGATGGAAGAATGGGGCATCAGTCTTGATCAGAGCATACCCGTATATTGCATCACAGACAATGCTGCTAATTTTCAGGCAACTGCTAGTTCATTATTTACTTCACGACAGTGATTCGCACATTCTTTGCAACTGTCTATAACTGATGCAGGTATTAATTCTCTTCTTAGCAAAGTCAAAACAATAGTTGGACACTGTAGTCATGGCACACAAGTGCGGAAAAGGTTACATGATCAAATGGAAGAAATGAAGCTCCTGCCACTTGAACTAATCCAGTATGTTGACACAAGATGGTGCAGCGAGTATTGTTACGGAGGTAAGATTACTGGTTCTGCCGTCGTCCTCTACGTTGTCGATGATGATGAGTTTGTTTGTCCGGAGAGTGACCGCAGCTTAGTCTTTCACCTGTGCCCGGATAGCAGCTTTGCCCCTTAGGTTTTTGTGGTTTGGGTAATATATAGTGGCATAACTACCAAACAAAAAATAACCACACAGCCAGGAATATCTTCCTAACGGTTATTAATTTGTAGCCAACCAATCTGTTGTCTGACACTAGTTGCCCAAGGCATACAAACAAATATCAAACAAAGTGAGATTGGTGACGTAACAATATAGTTCTTACTGAGTGTCTGCCCAAGAGGATATCACAATTCGCACCCGCGCTTTATCAACTTAAGTACTCACGAGTAAATAGTTGCTCGGTTCACATATATGATTACACGGTTACATATAGTGTAACAGCTATTTCTACCCAGAATGAAGCATGAAAGTGATGAATAAAGTTCTAGATAGAGCAATTTCGCCCCGAGGCTTCACTTCTGCTCGTCAGTGCTCCCTTACACGTCCTCCCTGCCCCGCCATGACATATAGACCGATACTAAACACTCAGCCGGCCATCATTCCGCGACCATCCACGAGCTCTGATGTACCACGACTAACTTTCCTGGGCGGACACCCGGACTTACTCGGCCAAGCGGCGGAGTGATACATCAGGATCCAACTTGCTTAAAAAACTGGTTAATTTACATTTACTATGGAAGACAAGTATGTAACATGGTTACTGACAATTTTGCAAAGTGTTTTATTCCACTATACCAGCTAAATATTGATTAGTTTGTTAATTAGGAATGTGCAGTGTCATCAATCTGTCGCGGATCACCACCTTTTCGGAGTTCTGTTGCACTCGACACTACCACTCATGTCGAAGGCCTAACGATGTGCTGCCTTCGTCGCACGTGTCTGTATGTACCTCCAAGTGAGTAAACTCTGACCTGCCTGCCAGATAAATCCCATTCCAGGAGAAGCAAGCTAAAAGGCTAATTGAAGTTTTTTTAAACTCCAAACAAGGCAAAATACAAGAAAAAGTTACTTAGAAAAGTTGCTTGAAATTAAATTAGTTTTAAAATGAGTCCAAACACGTTATAAATCAGATAAAATTGACACGTAAAATTTAATACTTTTATCTTGCCTTAACAGTTAAAGTTTAAATTTTGAATAACATTTTAATGTTAATTTCTTTACTTGCATCCCCAATTAATATGTTGGATCCCACCGTATACATCCTTGTACCTGGTTAAGTTGGCCTACTTAAATTGTTATAAACAAATAAAAAAATATTAATTAACTACAGTAAGAGAAAAAAGATTGAAATAATTATATGATAAGTAAAAGACAAAGATGAGATACGTGCCAGTGCACGTCACAACCCCACACTTAACATGCAATGGCTTATCCCGAGGAACAAACCATAAGTGTTAAGTACACTCTCAGTATAATAGTTTGCCACAATTATGTGTCAATACAACTTAACTACAATGCTCCATTACTCCAACGATTACCTAAGTTATAAAAACTACACTACATAAATGAACATGACATGGGCTACGTGAGTACAAACTAGGGCAAATCACTCTTACCACCATGCTCTACAATATTTCAAAATTTCTGTTTTCATAACCTCTGAAACACCACCACATTTAAAAATTATACAAAGATATTTTTAACATATTTATTTTCTTTTACTCCACTACTGAGCATGAAACATTTATTTAGCGCATAACATCATGTAAATATTTTATACATAAAAAATTCAGTTGGAAATATACTTTTTTTTTAGTTTATGCATCGACTTATGGTAGCACACTGTTGTTGCACCCTTAACTCCAAACGTAACCAAAATCAAGCATCTGCAAGCTATTACTATTCTTTAGACTAATAAATTACAACCTATACACTTGGTTAGCTTTGTACAGTTTAGCTGATTACAGGAAATCTGCACCATCAACTTATATCACTCCTAAAAATAAAAATTGGGTACACCCTTTCAGAACGACGAGAGTGCCCTTCACACTCGCTACACCCCATTGGCCCAACGACGAAGGTGCCCAGAAAATATAAAAACATTACACCATCACACACTGAAACAAACAACTTCCTCGCATAAACCTTCTCTGCACAATACCCTACCCCTTACAGCACTCCCCTTTTACATCAAGTTAACAGCCATCAACTGCTACGATATGGTAAACAACTAAAAAGTACAGATGGGCCAAGTTTTTAACACACAAATATTTTTTTTCTAACAAACCAAAACACATCAAAAATACCCTTGGGTGTCCTAGCCTGTTGCTACAAGTCGAGCACTATAAATTGAAAAGTTGCGGAAAATTCTGTGGTCTGTTATGTCACTCAATGTTATTATTTTATATGATTTTATCTGATAGGAAGTCTATATTTAGTTCCATGTTCACAGTATTTAAAAACTTCATGAAGAAACGAGTTAAAACACTATCATGCTCAGTCACGATCAATTGAAATAAAACTTTAATTTACTTGAAACCTTAGACTGAACTTACAACTATCTTAACATAATTATTATTGTAGTGTACTACATACAGTAACTCCAAATAGCAATTCACAAGTAACAGCAGCGATGTCAGTGGCGGTGCGTAAGGCCGTGCTCTCGTACTGTAGCACTGAGTAAACTTTTACAAAGTTATTGTGTACTTAATTTTATTAAATTTCAGGTAAAGTGACGAAATTTATACTTCTAACCTTTCTTTATAAGAGATCGACTGCTTTGCGCTAAGTTTTATAGGCGAACGGAATTTTCTCAAGTAATTTCGCTCGTGTAAGCCGCCCTTTTCTATGGTGTAAACCTGGCTTGGTGCTCCCACGGACTAGAGCACGGCTGTCAGTCCTCTTTCCTACCCCCTGTCCTAGCCAGAAGCGTAGAGAGACGCGGGAACCTCGCCTTTATCAACACCTGCTCCGTGCAATGAGCAGAGTAGCCCTGCTATCTACTGCGCAAGCGCGCGACAGTTACGTCAGCACGTTGACAATGATGGCCGCTCGCGTCGCGCACGTGTTCGTACATTACAGACTTGTAAACAAAGTAATTTTTGGTGTCGCATCGATGTGTAGCTGACTTAGAATAACTTTTATGAATAGTACGTTACTATATATTATTATTGTAAGTTGTGGGCATCAGTAACGTGATACTGTGCATAAATAACGAACTGCAGTAGAATCTATGTTATTAGTCTTTGGCGCAATGAATACATTACCGACGCTTTATGATGGAATAATTTGGTAAGTCGAATTTTACAATATTGATTCATTTTTGTGAAAATTCTGTGTTGCTTGACGGTGAGTGGAAACTTATTGTAAGGTTTGTGTCCGTGGTTTATTAGTGGCAAGTTTGATATCCGAATGTGGCGTGGTACGAACTGCACACATTTATTTACGTGTTTCGTAATTGTATTCACAAATATCGTAGATCTAAGGCCTAGCTGATAATAAAACGAGCTGCGCAGTGTATGTGTTGATTGTAGAGTGGACAAGCACATGAAACGTCTAGTTTTCATAATTGAAGGAGTTATTAACTTATAGTTTGCGGAATATTTATTTAACCATATCAAAATGATTTGCCGATGCGGGGCTGAAGATATGCGTAGGCCTACTTCGCGCGTGTTATAAAATTGTGTCTGCATTTAGACAAGCCGAACTCTAATGTAGTCTTAAGACGTCTCACAGGCGATATTGTTGGCATTTTATCTACGAGTCGGGTCCACATTAATCGTGAGGAAACGTTGAGGAAACGTTGAGGGAACGCAGTTATACATTGTAGATAACATCTTTAAGTTGAAAGTTTTTTACAACACACTTTATTGGCTACATTACTGCTTGCCATGAAACGCAGTGCAATTTTTCAATACATGTAAAGAATGTAAACCTTTGAGTTAAAAATATGATTATTAGCAGGGAAAGAAAGTATTGCGATTTAGCAGGGAGGGGGTGAAGGACATTATATTCAGAGCACTGAGCTCAAAACATTGACCGGCCGCCACTGAGCGATGTACTTAGTAAATTAGTTTGTGTATCAAATACAAGTGTATTATGTATTTTCTTGGTGGTGTTATCAAAGTTCAAAACAATATACTGATAACAAATTTTAAACATATAATACAGTGGAACCTCGTTAGTACAAACCCTGTTAATACAAAGTTCTCATTAATACAAAGTGATTTTTATTCCCCTTGGAATGGAACAAGGAATGAAATCATTACTTTAATGTTTAATGAAAATTTTGTTTATGCATTAAACAATGCAATATAATGTTCTCAAGTAAAAGGAAGTCAGAGTGGTGAAAAGACTATTTGATTTGTGGAGATAAACAGAGTGACCAAAATTTTAGAAACTTTTTAATGTTTTAGTGAACACCTGTTAATACAAACTCATTATTACCAACAGCAAAATTTTGGTCCTTTCAGGTTTGTATTAAAGAGGTATGACTTACCATTCTATCTCTGTTGTCACAGCAACTCTACAATGGTTACATCTCACTTATATGTGTGTTTGCTCATTCTTTACTTAACATTTGTTACAGGCCTACCCAATACATCACACAAAAAAATAAAAAATTTAAACTGCAATTTTACTACGTCTAGGCATATGGCACCACAAAAACAAAAAATTTACAACTGTACTGTACTTATTTCCTTGGCAAAGTTGCATTACATTCTGCGACCACAGCTGAGTTTCGTATCTGTCCACCTTTTCTTAATATCAACTTGAACAAACCTCAAGAGCAATCAACGCCAGATTAGCATACATTCTTTCAAAGTGAATTTGCCATCCAGGTATTTAATCACAAATTCAACTGACACCATCAATACTTCAACTAGTTATTATGATCAACTCTGAGAAGAACACTAATAATACCAAAGTATTACAAACGACTTTACCACTAATACCGTTGTTTTACTTGTTAAAACTAACTTTATTCACAATCACAAATGTCCTTTGAAAGAAACAGAAAAAATAAAATAAATAAAATTTGGTATATAGCAGCACACAAATTGTCAAACTCACATAATGAACTTTAAATACACTTGTAAACATTAATTTCTTTTAACAAAACTTCCGAAACAAACTATCGATTACTCATTAATCTTTAATACTGGGAGGCTGCACCATAACATCTTACCATTCAAACACCAACACCACTTCACACAACATCTGCCCTATAACTCCTGAATCACTAGAAGGCGTACCTATTTGCACCACGACGAGGTAACCTTTCAACAGTCATGAAACAAATACCTGCCTATTTGCACCACGACGAAGGCTCCCGAATCCACATAACCTCACGTCGACAATTCTTCTTACTCAACACATGATTCATACCTCCATTCACCTTCTCCCACTACAACCACTTCCTCCTTCCATTACTCCTTTGCCGCACCCCCCTTTACATTTCACTAATTTAATAAAACCTACAATCATATTAACCAGTTTCTAACCTCAAATTCAGAACATACTCTCCCTTGACATCTTCCCATTCCCATAATTCTGTATACTACCGTACATTCACCAACTTTTAATTCTGAAACTTAACCCACAACATTTGTTTACACTGCTGCTACACCTCAAGTACAGGTAAGTTAATCATTTTCAATCTAATCTCGTAAATAATTATTATTATTTTCACCATTTCCTTGTTAAATTCTGCTTCTTTAACTCTGCGTGTACATTTTACATAAACTTCAATATTTGTTTACATTAACTTAAATTATTTCTCAAACCTCTGCAAAAATCCATAATAAACCTCAGGGTTGACCAATGTCATGAAATTTCTAACTATTACTGTACCTATACATTACCACAGTTTTATTAAAAATTTAATATTTCAGTTACTTCTACCTTGCCCACAAGGTGAAAAACTATATAAACAAAACTCAAACTAAAAATTTAATACCATTAGGGTACTGAACGGACCTAATTAAGACATTACTATGTTGTCATATCCGTAGTGGTGCCATACCCAAATAATAATTTTAATTAAATTGTAAATGTTTCATCAATATTTTCATTAATACTTATAGAAATACACGAGAGTCCTTTTTACCCTGCTTAACAGGTCCCTCACCCGACACACTCCTCTTGTTCCTCTGAGCTCAACACAGGGTATCCACTGTCAACTCTAACCTTGATCTTCACCTTTCCACGTGTCCACTCCTGCACCCCTCCATCACTCAACACACCTCTGCACTGCCAACTTCGCAACACAGACTTCACCCCCCAGCTCTCCCTGGCCGGTCATCATTACTGTATCTAGGTGCCATTCCTGCACCCCCCACTCTTCTATCTCACTTTCCATCAACACATTCTTATCTTACCCCAAAAATGCTCTGTCCATTTCCAATGACTGTAATTTTACCCCACCAGTTGCTGATAAATTTGCCCTCAGATAACCTTCTCACATAATTCACAGTCATTTTCCTGTATACCTTCAACTACCATCTCACGGGACACAACTTCAACTTTATTATTAGGTCTAGCCTCACATTTACCTTCCTGCACCTCTGTTACTTTTCTGTTCTTCTAGGCCTAATACTTCTACAACTATAACATTGGACACTGCATCTGGTTTCTTTGCTTCCGCTTTCAGTTCAATATTCGTACTAGATTAAGTTTGTTTTACACTAAATGGTTCTGCACAACTCTTAATTGCACCCCTCACCTCTTCCTTAAACTCCTTAGCCCTCCTCAGTTCTCTAATTTCATCTATCAGTGTTTCAGTATGTGATTCTGATCTCTTCTGTGCCTCTGACACCCTACTCTGCACCTCTAACATCTCTTTACTAGGGCTAATACATTTTTTCCTGTAGTAGCCATGCTTTTAGATTGTGTTTTTAACTGGTTTCACAACCTTGACAACATATATTATTAATGTAATTAATGTGTGCCCACTTAATATAAACAACATTTACAGTCCTAATTTTTTAATTTTACTTTTTCGTTGTTATTTAAGGTAATTTGAAACGGCTCACTTTGGCTACCTGCCCGCACTGGTAAACACTAACCTGTTGCTTGTAGGCTTCTTTCTTCTATTACTTTAACTTATGGCTCTTCTACTCAGGGTTGTTGTTTTATTTCTTGCTGACGTGACCTGTTTCCTGCACCCACTGAGGGTGCCACCTGCGACTGCTACTGCCGCTGCCCTCGAGCTGCCGCTGTCCTGGCACTGCTCTTGGTCGTTGTTATTGTAGGTCCTCGGGCCCCCCGAGGTACTTGTACTCCCTTAGGTCCCTATTCGGGCATCAGTTGTAACGTGGATAAGGTTACAGGTTTTGCTGTCCTCTAAATTGTCGATGATGATGATGATGATGATGATGATGATGATGATGATGATGAGTTTGTTTGTTGGGAGAATGCTCAGCAGCTTAATCTTTCACCCGTGCCTGGATAGCAGCTTTGCCCCTTAGGTTTTTGTCGTTTGGGTAAAATATAGTGGCATAACTACCAAACAAAAAAAAACACACAGCCAGGAATATCTTCCTAACGGTTATTTACTTGTAGCCAACCAATCTGTTTTCTGACACTAGTTGCCCAAGGCATACAAACAAATATCAAACAAAGTGAGATTGGTGACGTAACAATATAGTTCTTACTGAGTGTCTGCCCAAGAGGATGTAATAGCTCGCTCCTGCACTTTATCAACTTTAATACTCACGAGTAAATAGTTGCTGGGTTCACATATATGATTACACTGTTACATATAGTGTAACAGCTATTTCTACATAGAGTGAAGCATGAAAGTGATGAATAAAGTTCTAGATAGAGCGATTTGGCCCCCAAGGCTTCACTTTCCCGCGCCAGCGGTCCCTTATACGTACAACTTCTCTAATATTAATTGTAAATGGTTTGATTTCAGGCACCTCTATAACAGAAATAATTAATTATAATTTGTTGCTATTCTTTTGACAGAACAATTAGGGTTCAGTCGATGGAGATTATTAACCCAGGAACACATTTGTTGGAAGTCAGCATTAAAAAATAAAAAAATATGTCACAGCTGAATTTAATTAATATTTTAAGTAAAAAAAACAAGGTGCTTATAACAATTTGTACTGGAAGACTATCAATCAAACTATTTTGTTCTTATTGTTAGAATGACGATGGATGTGTGCTCTTTCCAACTTGTATTTATGTCGTATCTTGTCAATTTCTAATGATTTGTGATACGCCTGACGCCAAGTTTTATAAGTGGCTTTCGCCTTAAGTTTGTGTCCTTGCTACGGTGGTGTGAGTGAGTGAGAGATTTTGGTCAGTGCTTAGCATTGAGGTCTTTGGTGCTGGTGAGGGGTGTCATTAGGCGAGTATGGAACAACGCTGAAATGATAAGGTCAGGGGAAACGGGAGATACCCGAGAAAACCTGCCACCTAACAGCATCGTCCGGCATGATTCCCACATTCGAAAATCTGAGGCCCAATCCTGCCGGAAATTCAGCCCGGATCACCTTGGTGGGAGACGAGTGGTTTGACTCTCGGCCACGTGTGCCTCCTGTGGTGGTCTGTGTTGCGTCGTGTGCAATATTGGTTTGTGCTCAGTGGAGTAGTTTGTGTATATCATTGCACATACAGTATTGTGTTGGAAAACAGTGTTTATACCGGTTTACACAGTTTTGGATTTGGAAGCTGCCTACAATTCTTCCACCCAATATTAGTTGAAAGTACAGGAAAACAGGAGCATGTTTGTTGTGCATGGAGGAGAAAGTAAAAAACTGCCAGATGCAGCAGTGCAGGAAGTAAGATATAGATTGCTAGCCTCACCAACGATGTTGATTGTTGCAGGAGTTTTAGAGTGCGTGGAAGATAAATAAGCGCTGAGAACATCAATTGATTTCTACGCTTTTTTTGAAGCCAATATGGATAAAATACTCAATGACAATTCTAGATAATGGTAATTGCCTACTTCATGAGTAAATATTTATCCAAAATTACTAATTTGTTGTACGTAATCTCTTGTGCCGCAGTAAAATGCACGAGGTTACGGCATCACAGATTGTGCCTCAGAAGTTCGTAGCACTGGAAACAATTTTGTTTAAAACGTTGGCTAAAACTGATGTCTAGGATTGCTATTGTTTAATTTTCGCAAATTGGCTTCAATAAACCTACAGTTATAGATTAATGCTTTTAGTGTTTAATTATGTACCACGCCCTCTTAAGGAATTTTTATCAACTCGTGTCAACAAAGTACCGAAAAAATACGTGCAGACATTTCACTTCACTGGCAACCTCCTAAGAATGCAAGAAGAGTAAAGTCTTGTTATTGGTGCTAACTCTTGGCCTATGCATTTTCATAAATCTTTAACTATAGGTGATTCGGGATAAAGTGAGCACTCAAAAAAGCCCTGATTAATTTCTATTTTCTGCCAGTTTATATCTTTCCGCGGTACGTAAACGTAAACATTGCCATGTGCTTTAATTTACATAGGCTTGTACAATGTTTACATCTACATTACACTGGGCTGAATACGTTATCAACAACATCTACTCATTAAATACACGAGTATTGAATAAAGTGTATAACCAATAGTAATGTTAATTATGAATACCTGCGAGTTAACGTCTTTTAATACTGGTTTCTGTGCATCTACTCTAATTTATACGACCCGCACTATTGCCGTTACGTATCACGTAAATATGTACACATGAAAATCGAATTTGTAACTCAAAACCGCCACAAAAAAAAACACGCCATAATGACACACACAATTTAAGAATTAAAACCTGTTCAGTTACACTGCCATGAACGACGACGCACTCAACAAAAAACAACGTATTTTCTTAATGTATGAAACACAAAAAAATTGCTGTTTCTAAATCAAGATACTCATGTTGGTGATCGTAACACATAACAACTTACATATTACCAATGAGGAAACAGTCACTTCTAATACTTTTGAATGTGTTTTATCAGAAACCCATATTTATTGCACAATGGACAAACACAACAACGCTCTCCTCTTGTACCGTCCGGTACCATAATTGAACGCTTCCAAGCTAAGTGGCGAAAACCTAACTCTGATGTTACCTGTCGGTGAAATAATTAACTACGTCAGTGCGCGTAGCGCTGAACGCCTTTCGCTAACGACTGTTGAATTTGAACAGCCCGGATTAAATCACTTTCTACTGGCGCCGTTTAAGTAAACTTATACAGGCAGTAAGTATGTCAATATTATCATAAAGAAATATTTTATAGTATATTAAATACGAAGAGGTCAATTCAGTTTGATGTTCTTTCAGTAATGCTGTATTTAAATATAAAATACACGGAACTACGTGCGATAATTCGCTGCCAACTGTATAAGCAGTAATGTAACTGTTGTCAATGTTGAATCATATGCAGCAACGGCTAGTGACTTTTTTCAAAGGTTAAATTTTTAGTGCTTACTTTATTCCGAATGACCTATATGCACGATTCTCTGACAAAGCATGGTACAGTCTACAGGTTGCTGAGAATCCTTATGTACGCATGTAATTTTACTTATGATGAAAAAATTTATGTGTAATGTATTTAATCTGTTCTTGGTCCCACAATTTTCAACAAAACATGGGATACTGACATCTGTGTGGGAATCTCACAACTCTGTAAACCAGTAAGATGAGGTGGCACTCTGTACTAGCTGCTGTATTTTCAGCAGCTTAACTCCACTTTACACTTCCAATTCCAGCATGACTGAGATTGTGTCGTCCTTTGACATTTTTTTTTTGGTTTCCATGTGACTTCATCCACCCATATTATCTGATCTTATCTAATCGGATTTCTTCCTTTAATGGGGTCCGTGGTGGCCGAATGGTCAGACCATTCGCCTCCCACCAAGGCGATCTGGGCTCGATTCCCAGCGGGTTCAGTCACCGGATTTTCGCACATATGAATCGTGCCGGACAATACCGTTGGTCGGCGGGTTTTCTTGGGGATCTCAAGTTTCTCCTGCCCCTTCATTCTGGTATTGCTCCATACTCACCTCATGTCACCCCTCACCAGCGCTCAAAGACCTCGATATTAAGGGCTGACCGAAATATCTAACTCACTCACTCATTCCTTTAAGGTTGTTCAAGTGGGGAAAAAACATAATTTTATATTTGTATGAAATAGTGTTAATTTTGTACACATTAGTTGAGAGTACACATACTTCTAACGGAAAAAAATTATCTCATCTAGTTTTCCCGTAATGGCACTTCAAAGTCAAAATTTGCGTATTTTTACTTCATACAAAACTTGAAAACCAGTAACATAATGAAATGGAAAAAAATCACATCAAAAGTACCTGTTACTGTCTATGGCTTGTAGCATATAAAACCCGTTAGGAAAAATGTTTATGTTAAATAAAAAATTTCAAAATTTAAAATTT
>PNEQ01075112.1:0-18267 GCA_003012365.1 Medauroidea extradentata
TCGGATTAGATTAGGTCGGGTTAGGTTAGGTCAGGTTAGGTTAGGTCGGGTTAGGTTAGTTCGGGTTATGTTCGGTTGGGTTAGGTTAGGTTCGGTCGGGTTAGGTCGGGTTAGGTTTGGTCGGGTTAGGTTAGGTCGGGTTAGGTTTGGTCGGGTTAGGTTAGGTCGGGTTAGGTTAAGTTAGGTCGGGTTAGGTTATGTTAGATCGGGTTAAGTTAGGTTCGGGTTAGGTTATGTCGTATTAGGTTATGTCGTGTTAGGTTATGTCGTGTTAGGTTAGGTCCGGTTAGGTTACATCGGGTAAGGTTAGTTCGGGTTTGATTAGGTCGGTTTACGTTAGGTTTGGTTAGGTTAGATTTGATTAGGTTATGTCGGGTTAGGTTTTGTCGGGTTAGGTTATGTCGGGTTAGGTTAGGCCGGGTTAGGTTAGGTCGGGTTAGGTTATGTCGGTTTAGGTTAGGTCGCTTTAGGTTAGTTCACGTTAGGTTAATTGGGGTTAGGTTGGTTTAGGTTAGGTTAGCTCGAGTTAGGTTAGATTGGGTTAGGTTAGGTTGGGTCGGGTTAGGTCGGGTTAGGTTAGGTCGGGTTATGTGAGGTCGGGTTATGTGAGGTCGGGTTATGTTAGGACGGTTTAGGATAAGAAAGGATTAGGTTTAGTAATTGTTAGGTTAATTAAGATTGGGTTAGGTTAGGTCGAGATAAGTTAGGTTAGGTTGGGTCATGTCGGGTTTGTGTAATGGATGTTAATTAGGGACATTTACGTTTTATTAATTAATTTAATGCATGCTGAAGGAACTTAGTGCAATAAAGTGTCATAAAGTACAACATAATGCAAGAGAGTGCAACTTAGTGCAAGAAAGTGCAACTTAGATTGGTGCACAATATGTTTAGGTAGTGGTAGAATGGGTTTGATTAGGTTTGTTAGGTTAGGTTTCTTTAAGTGAGGTTGGGTTAAGTTAGGTTGGGGTGGGGACGGTAGGGATAAGGAGGGTTCTCGTAGGTTTAGTATCATTAGGTTATGTAGGGTTACGTTAGGTTGTGTTGGGTTAGGCCTGATTTACAATGTGCAGTCAGCAGTCGAATACAATTCACAATGTGCAGTCCAGCAGTCATTATGTTTTTTGCATTATATTTAAAATACTGCTATTTAATAATCGTTTTAAACATATTGTTTTTAAATTTGTAAAATTGCTTAATTTGCTTTTAGAACCATATAAAATCTCTTAAAACAATATTTGTTTACATCACGTGATTACCCGAGTAACGCCTGATTGGTTGGAATTTTTCGGCTGTCGGCAGTCCAGCCATCTCCGACTGCTGAACTGCGGACTGCTCGACTGCGGACTGCACATTGTGAATACACATATCTCAATGTACATATTAATCTCTGACAGCCGACAGCGGACTGCCACTGCCGACCTCTGACTGCCGACTGCGCATTGTGAATTGGGCTTTAGGTTGGATAATGTTATGTAGTGTTGGGGTAGTTTAGCTTAAGTTTTGCAGGATTAGGTTATGTTAGGTATGTTTAGGTTGGGGTAGGTTAAGATAGTTTAGATCACGGTCGTAGAAGAACAGGTCTGGACACTCGCCTATCTAACAATGTATTTCGCTTGACCCCCTTGTTGTTTGGCTGTAGTTCACCAAGTTACCGAGAATATTGTGTTTTATTGGCACTTCTGTTAGGGCAGTCGGACTCAAACTCCGCCCACTTTTTTCGATTGTAAAATTTATAAAGTAAATAAAGATTACTGGAACCTTTTCATAAATTTGTGAGCGAAGAAAGTATTTCATAAACTGATAAAAAAAAATACGTTTTGATAAATTGTTTATCTTAGCGGAAAGGAAGTGGGCGGAGTTTAGTCCGACCGCTCTAACTGAAGCGCCAACAAAACACAATATTCTCGGTAACGTGGTGAACTACAGCCAAACAACAAGGGGGTCAAGTTTCCAGGCGAGTGTTCAGACCTGTTCTTCTACGGCCGTGGTTTAGATTAGGTTTGGTTGGGTAGGGTTAGTTTAAGTAGGCTTTAGTTATATAGTGTGATCATTGAACAATTCCTGAAATGGGTTCATAATACAAACAGAACAGTTTTTTGGATATACGACATAGCGGGCGAATATTACCGTATTGCATATGACTACACTCCTTTCAGGAATTGTCTGTACGTTTCATTTTATGTATGTTGACTACAGCTTACTGGCTTGTAGTCCTATTTTTGTTTTGTTTTAATAGCGGGGCTTTATGCAATACCACAACATTTGTCTGCAATGGCGTAGCCTATGTCCAAAAAACTGTTCTGTTTTTAGATAGTTTTGGTAGGATAAAGTTGGTGCAAGTTAGTGCATGCTGGTGCAACACAGTGCAGGAAAATTCAATTTAGTACAAGAAAGTGTTCCTCAGTGCTGACCAGTACAGATCAGTGCAGGTTAGACTTAAGATGGGGTAATTGATGTAAGAGAAGGAATGGATACTGTAACGAATAACGTTGGGTAACATACGGGTTAGGTTATATATGGATTAAGTTAGGTAGGTAGGGTTATGTTAAGTAGGTTAAGTTAATTAGGGTTAGGTTAGTTATTAGGCTAGTTTACATTAGGATTGGGTTTGATTAGGTAGAGTTTTGCTTCCGTTATGGTATGTTTGTGTCAGGTTAGGCAGGGTTGTATTAGGTTAGACTGTGTTAGTTACATTTGGTAACATTGTTACACTGCTAGATGAGTCATCTGGCAGTGTAACTTAGGCAATTTAAACATTAGCTTTAATTATTTGTGTTTATTATTTTATTTATTTATTTATTTACTTTTTTTTTTTTTTTTTTTTTTTTTTTTTTTTTTTTTTTTTTTTTTTTTTTTTTTTTTTTTTTTTTTTTTTTTTTTTTTTTTTTTTTTTTTTTTTTTTTTTTTTTTTTTTTTTTTTTTTTTTTTTTTTTTGTAAATTAATGGACTATTGAAGTCTTGTATTGAAACTATTTGAACCTAATAGTAACTTCTGAAAATTTCTTCACTCAGCACAAATACAAATAATTTTGAGTAGACAACGTTACCCTATAATATCAAAATAACCCCGGTTACTGGTTTAAGAGGACTCAGTATCTGCCCTTCAAAAGAGTTGCACGTGTTACAGTTTTTTTGTGATAATTTGTATATCCACGAAAAGAACACAAACTCCAAACTACGTCGCTTTGGTCTACAAAATTTGGCACGTTTGTTAGAAACATCAATTTCGGTCCACCAAAACGGAAAAAAATGGCTTTTCTCGACTGCAGAATATGGAAACTTAACAGGATTCTAGTCAGTAAGCGAGAGATTTTAGTCAGCGAGTATCGTTGAGGTCTCCAGCGTTCGTGAGGAGTGACACGAGATGAGTATGGCGCAGCGCCATAATGAAAGTGATGAAGGAGGGGGGGGGGGTTAATCCTCGAGAAGACCCGTTGGAAAGAGATAGTACACATCAAAACAAGACACGAATATCTGACAATATGATATGTAAAATGCATCCCTTAAGAGGTATGTACACTTTGTGAAAATTACAATAGGAGACATTAATAAAATCGTTAGCGTTTATGGACTACCCCTTCTGCTTCTCCGGCAGACAACTGTTACAACACAACTACTACGCTGTTATGTAAATATTTATACCAAAAATATTTTCTTGGCATTTGTATTTGTACTTCAATTTTTCTCCTTATTAATTACAATTCAAAATATAAATAATGAGTCTAACAAGCAAATTACGAATGAACTGTATAGTAAAACGGGTGCGAGATGAAGAAACACATCAAGGGATGCGAACCACATAGCATTTGTCACGTGATGTGTGGAGGGGTGCAGTGTTGTCCATTATAGGGCGGTTATACAGAACAAATTGCCGAAGTAAGGTTAGTGTAAGTTTGCACAGTCACGTAACCAGATTTTGTCGATCGCCAGAGGTTAGCTGTGTTTTGATCACGGTATAAAACAGCAGAGTCTGATCACTCGCTTTGTAAAACTGGAAGGTAAATGTCGAAAAAAAAGGTTCTTCACGAGATGGGCGCACAAGCACTGCGTATTTTGTGCTCCTAAATTGATACATGGAATATTATGTTTTTACATACACAGGCGAAAAACTAAATATGGCGGGAATCAAAATTAAGCCTACGTATTTCACACACTTTTGAATTTTTAACTAAATGCGACAAAAGTACGTAATGCATATTTAACTCGTTAACTTCACTTATATTTTACGTCTATATAATATTACATTATTTATAAAATAATAAATAATATAAAATTTGACGTACATTATGTGTTACTATATATACTACTATTTGTTATATATTAAATACTGTACTAAATGCGACGAGGACGGTATGTATGTACGTATGTATGTATATGTATGTATGTGTATGTATGTATATGTATGTATGTATATGTATATATATATAGTGCGAGTGTGTGGGAGAGGGGGTGTATGTGTATTCGTTTCGTGTTTTTCGTCGCTATTTTTAACCTTGTAAGTTTTTTTTTATTTATAAACAACGGGCCTCAATGAGCCAAAGGTTCTGGCAAAAGAGGCTATATGTGCATTACAAATTTGTTGGCTAAGCCATGGGCATGAGTTGTACAATTATAGTCTATATTTACTTGATACTAATCTGAAATAAAAACTAACATTTACATATAACAACAAAAAAAGAAGGAAGAGAGTAAAAAACCTAAATGGATTACGTACCCCTACGTGTACAAAACACTGTGGTAAATGAAGTCTCCTATTGTGCTGCATAAGTGTCATTATTTTATAAATGTGTTTATACAAATTTTTTAAAGGTTAATAATATATAAATGTTTGCACCCAACTTATAAAATTTTCTGACTACTTGCAATGATTTTAATGTATTTTTGAAAACTTGAAATTGTTTGTTATTTATATTTACATTAACTTGTATTTGCTTTGTTTTTTTATGTATTTGTGTCAGTCTTGAAATTTGAAGTATTTGTAACAAGTTATAACCTATCTATTTTGATGTGTTTATGACAACTCTACTCTAGTAAGCGCTAGAAATACGAGAGGTTATGTAAATAAATAAATAAAAATAGAACGCATCATAATCGGGTTACATTTTGTGCGCTCAAACTGACGTTTCTGACCTTCCAAGACTAACCTCGTGACTTTTTATAACCGCCCTATAATGCATATTTCAGGGATTCCTGAGTTTCAACTGTGATAGACCTAATTGTTTTTCATTAAAATTCCTAATCATTCTATTTTTTCTTACGTTAACGTGACACGAATTACTTACAATAACTCAAGTTTTATTTTCCTCGAAATTCTCTACCTTCCACACCACAATTTTTTTTTCGCTCGTCTTGCGTTACTGAGGACCTAGATCCTGCACAAAATCTGTTCGACCAGCACGCGATCTCTTGAGAAAGCGCTGAACTTCCAGAACGTGGCCATTCGTAACGTCTGGACAATCCCTGCCTTTGTTTGCTGCAAAAACTTCATGTTTCGTAAAATATTTCATTTACCACTCCAAGGAATGTTATGAAAAAAAATCAAGAACATCAACAGTTATAACGCGGACTAAGTTACGTAGCGATTTTGCAAAATAACGCCTAAAACGGCCACAAAAAAATATTTTCCCCTACCGGCGACGTAGTGCCATAAGAAAAGCATTGGAAGGAGTAGTTTCGTTTCGATTATAAATGTTTTAGGGTAACCGTAAAGTCCAGAGTCATTTATATAAATAAACGTATAAAGATAATACTATGTGTAACAAAGTTACGAAGGGATTTTACCATATAGGCCCGGGTTTGGGTTTTAAAAAATATTTTTGCAAGAATTGTAGAAACTCGCACCCAAACCCTTAACGCATAACCTCGCGTTGTTCCTGTCTGCAGCTAAAAATCCCCGTCGCTTGCCCTGCAGACTTAGGTTCAGTTGGGCCAATCAGAAGACAGCTTCTGAAAGAAGGCCCCGCCCCTCGAGGACAGTAATTTCCTGCCATTGCCGTATTTACTGCATGCTAATTCGAATTACATTCTGCTACACTCGACAAGTATCCTACAAGTTTTCCCTTATTCCTTAAATTCCTTATAGTCTTAATAATTATAATTATTATTATTTGACATTGGTGTCTTAAACACAATACAGTATTTTCATTGCTGTGTAACATGCAAATTTTGACTATGACGCACCGTTATGACAAAACTATGACACCTAAAATTGTTTCGTAAGAACAAACTGTACTCACAAATATCGTTTACAAAACTAATAGTATTTAGTAAAAAATATAAAATTTTAGTATTAAACGCACTTGAATACCAACTTAAAAACTTATTTTGGACAATCTCGCTCAGATGTCTGTCTTCGTTTGAAAGCGTTGACTCGTGTGTGGTTCACATATGTCGTTTCGACAAACGCGGAAATACTTCAAATGGGCTGATGACAGGGGAAGGAAGGGGCTTATCAGTAAAGGGAGGGGCAAGGCAATTTAACTCCCCGTACCTCATAAAGACCCGGTATTTAACTTCAGTCCCGGAACACGTTAGCTGCGATGACGGAGGGTAAGTATGATGCGCACTAAGGAGGGGAGGGGCTTCCCCCCACCACGGCCGAGCGATGGGGGTTCGGTGCCCCCAGCTGTGTTCCAGACAGGCGCGCGTCTCGGGCGATGAACTCTCCCCCCTCCCTCTTTCTCACACTCTTCACCTATGTTAGCGAGACTGGCTGTGTTTGTCCTGTCTGGCGTGGGGCAGGTCAGGCCTGTCAAGGTCGTGCAGACAACACGCACTCACCTACACTATACACACACACACACACACACACACACACACACAGTAAAACAATCGTAATTTTATATACTTACGAAATATTGTTAGTTTTGTAGACGCTACTTAGGAGACATTTTCCTCTTACGAAAAAAAAAATTAGCCCAACCAGTTTTCCCATAATGCACTTCAAAGTCAAAATTTGCACTTTTTTAGTTCTTATAAGCCGCAAAAACAAATGAACATAAGTAAATTTAAAAATCACACTGAAACTACATGTTACAGGCCACTATTTGAAACGTTTTAAATTCCATTACAAAATTTTTTTGTATTGAAAAAAAAAAGTTGTTAAACAGAGGCCAAAAAATAAAAAATTTCAGAATTTTTTTAAAGTACAAAAATATTTTCGAATGGAATTTACAAAACGTGCCAAGCAGTAATCTGTGACATGTAGTTTCAGTGTGAATTTTTAAATGTATTTATGTTCATTGGTTTTATACATAAATAAGGCCCGATAGTTTTCGCGAAAAGATTTTTGCAGCACTTTGTTTCAGTGCCTTACGTGCGCACCTGAATCTCTGATATGTGGTCAGTGATTGGATGCCGTAACACCCAGCGTGTGGAGGTTAAACCCGCAAATCACAGACGTGTTGTCACAGTTATCCGTGTACTGATTGGCACAGTCAAATAAATAATGACTCTGCACAAAAACACTCTGTCAATAGCCAGGAAGTTGAGATGCAGGTGTGCACGTAAGGCACTGAAACAAAGGGGGGCAAAATTATTTTCGCGAAAACTAACGGGCCCTAATTATTGGGCCTGTTGTTAGTAGCTTCTTTGTTATTGGTTGAGCGCCCTCCAGGAGGTGCCAGATATGACGACGTCCAATTAAAAAAAAGGACTCAAACTTATAGTTAGAGCCCACGATTTTTCGCGAAAAGAATTCTGCAGCAGTTTGATGCAATGCTTTTTGTCCACATATGAAGCTCTGCTTCATGGTTACTGGCTGAATGTATTTTTTCTAGAGACACTGGTAAATCGCGATTGTTTCTTAGGCTCCAGCACGCTATGTATAACACTGAAGGTTTTACACCTATATTGGCTGTGGTTTATATGAAGCACTATGTCACTTCTTCAACATACCCAATTAGAACTGTACAGTTTTAACACAGAATGTGTGTGATTTGCCAGAAAACTGTTCACACGTGTAACGATTCACATACTACAGTTAATTGGAGACTATGTTAAATATTTTCGCGATTTTCCAGTAATTATTGCACAGACGTGGCTCATTTGACTGTGCCAACAGGAACAAGGTTACTGCGACACCACACGTCTGTGATTTACAGGTAGAATCCTAGACGTTGAGAGTTGGAAACAGCCAATCACTGACCATGAAGCAGAGCTGCATATGTACACATAAGACATTGAAACAAACTGTGGCAGAGTTCTTTTTGCGAAAAATACTGCGGGCTCTATTTATAGTTAAGTTGCGCTTGTGTTAAAAAAAAAAAAAAAAAAAAAAAAAAAAAATAACTGGGGTCTCGAACAACACGTCAAGGGAAGTCTGAAAAGTGTATTGTACATACTTGATCAAATTATTTAGGACGATATTTATATATTTATGACGCCCTACTGGAGATGGTTTTGCGATAGAAGCAGCATGCAGTCGTTAAATCAGAGTTAGTTAGTGTTCGACTGATTCAATTAAATGCGAATACTTTCACTGGCGAACCTGTTACTTTGTCAAAATGCACAGATGTCATCACACTAAACAAGGCCACATTGTCTTAGTTTACATAATAACAGATTCCCACCATTTCCAAAGTCAGCATACAAGTAACTTTTGTTTGGCCGTTTTTTTTTTTTTTTCAAAGTTTTGATATGTTACACTTAAATGTACAGTGCATAAGTACAGTAAGTAGCCTGCGGTGAAATATTTATGAACCTCTCTGTTTCAGTGCCTTATGTAAACATCAGTTGCTCTGCTTTATGGTCAGAGATTGAATATTTTTTTTTTTACTTCTAAGCGTCTTTCTTAAGAGTGCGTGGTAGATAAATAAACGCTGAAAACATCGATTGATTTATACGCTTTTTTTTCGAAGCCAATATGGATAAAATACTCAATGACAACCCTAGGTAATAGTATTTGCCAACTTTATGAGTAAATATTTATCCAAAACTACTCATTCGTTAGGCGTGATCTCTTGCGCTGCAGTTAAATGCACGAGGTTGCGGCGTCAGAGAATGTGCCTCAGAAGTTCGTAACACTGGAAACAATTTTGTTTAAAACGTTGGCTAAAACTATTGTCTAGAGTTGCTATTGTTTAATTTTCACAGATTGACTTCAATAAACCTTGAAATCACAATTCATTAAATATGCATCATCTGTGTGAGCAAACGTGTTATAGGCCGTTCGGAATAAAGTGAACACTAAATATTTAACCTTTGAAAAATAGCACTAGCTGTTACTACACATGTTTCAACATTACCGATAGTCACCTTACTGCTTGTATGGTTGGCAACGAAATGACACAACATAGTTCCGTGTTTATTCGTATTTAAATACAACAAAACTGAAACAAAATCAACCGACAGCGATATAATTGAATTTTATATAATTAATAAACTTATTTTTTATCAAACTATATAGGTACCTATCGACAGAAAAATTTATCTTACACACGCAAACATAAAGTGACGTGTCCCAGGAGGTTAAACTTTTCCCGTCGCTAGCCGTTACGCGCGGAAAGATACGAATTGGCTGGAAATAGATCTTTAGCAGGGCTTTTTCGAGTGCTCACTTTATTCCGAACTGCCTATACTATAGCTGGATACTTCACCAGCTAATTATTTAAGATGTTGTGGTTACATAACATACTTTCCGTTGCAAGAGCCCTCGTTGAAGGAATAGTCACACGTACAAGTATGTATTAAAATATTTGTAGGAAGACTTTCTATGATATTTTAATATTGACTAACGAATTGTTGTGAATTTCATGAAACTTTTCGGCGTTAATTTACGTACGTATTATGCATGTCCCCTTAATTCGTTAGTTTCTCCGTAAAGAATCATAATATGAAAAATATGTCCAGAAACGCCACATGGCCGTAGAAACCATCCAACCTAGAATCGGTGAACAGTCCCAGAATCACTAGTGGGCGTACAGATGGCGAAGTTAAAATATTTTGGCCAGTCCTTAACACACAGGAATATAAACTACGGTGATGGGTGACATGTGTAGAGCAGGGCCGATAATAAGGGGGGGGGGGGGCTGGGAGATACATGGGAAAAAACCCTGCCAACCAGCGACACGATTCTCAAATGTAAAAATCCAGGGACTGACCCCGCCGGATCGCCTTAGTGGGAGGCGAGTGCTCTAACCACTGCGCCATCTGTGTGCAGCCCCTATAGATAACAAAGATTTGTACCCGAAGTGAGTTCTGTGCCGACAAATGAAAATGTTGACGTTCAGAACCAAGCTTATGCTACGAGAAGTCGGTAGGAACACTTCACTGGGTTTGACTGGAAGCGTGTGAGAACGCTGTACGGCGAATATGGCGGAAACGAGCAGAGGTTGATTGGATCGCAACGGAGGAAACGGGAAATCGAGGAATCAGTTCCCTTTTCGCGCGCAGGAAATGACAAAACGCGCCCGTTAGACTGTCGATTTCCCGTTGCCTTTGCTCGAGCAATGTCGCGACGAAGTGGCTATTGATCCCGACAGGCAGGTTGTGGGTGTGCGGGGTCGCCTCCTCCGGCACGCCCGTATGTCGTGTGCGAGGGCTCGATACATCACATGTACGGTCGAGAGTAATCGATCCCGACATGGTGGAGTGGGTCTGCAGGCCATATCCTTCCTCACGCCCATATCTCGAGAGAGAGGACTCTTTGCGTTCCAGATATATATCGATCCCGACACCAGAGAAAAGTGGGTCAGTAGTGTCACCCCGCGCATGTCTTGTTCGATACCAGCTATATAGATTGTTCACGTTAAAGTGGAAGAAAAGGCGATAACGCCTTAACTGCGCAATGAATAAAGACGATATTAAATTAAATTAAAGTGAGCACTGTTTATATTTCCCTTCAGCCTTTTGTATCCATCATTACAGTTTTTAAATATATAAACTTCTATGTAACTAAAAACCAGTGCAAATATTGCACTACTCTGAAGACTTTACATATTTGGCCCTTATTAAATACAGCTTTTGTTTACCGTAAGTGTTGTAGAGTGCTCAGTTTAAAGTAAACAGCCCATACTAGCCTACTCAACAGTTTTGACCACCGACACAAGAGATTATGTACGTAACCTCACGAACCTACATTAGTACTATAATTTATTTGAATCTAATATGCTACGAATTAAACATTTAAAAGTAATTTGCAAAACTGTTCTATTGTGAATTAAAAATAACTGTATTTGCAAACAAAACTAAAAGCTATGTTTCTACGTAAGTGTTAAAAAATTTAGTATTAAATAATAAACCATTAACATTACTAACGATTCATTTTAAAAACTTCATCAAAAAAAAGTTTCTATGTGAAATTCCAGGAAAAATTGTGATGCTTTAAAGTAATACATTTAAGAACTATTGATAATTTTAATAAATGTTTACATTACACTATAAATTATGATGCATCTTAAGCGTCTCACGAAAATTAATTATATATTTTTTAATTTAATGTAGTTTATTTTATTTATTTAAATTGATTCTGATTTCTTAGTCAATTAATTTAAATACGATTTTTAATATGTTAACTTGATCCTAGGAGGACTTTTGCCATCAACATGTACGACAAATTAAACCAATATTTTAGACTTGCGCCTTTCAGCTTCCTATTAGTAACTTTCGCTCGCAGCGATGGTTCAATTAGCCAAAGTTAGTAACCTATAATTAGAGTCCCGGAAATTTCGCGGGTTCAACGACCAGCCGACTGGACTCCACACACACACACACACACACACACACACACACTCTCTCTCTCTCTCTCTCTCTCTCTCTGTCCTCAGCTACTCGTACATTGGCTGCTGCTCCAGCCAGTGAGTGGCTAGTTGTATATGTGACAAGGTATCGCAGCAGTCAGTGAGTGTTGTCATACAGGTTTACTATTGGTTCACAGTTCTCAAGGAAGAGTGTCAGTAACAGTGACCGTAATCGCGAAGGTATTTAACGTGTACAGGGTTCAAGAACTAACATATTCTCAGATGAATCGGCGAAATTTCTGGGTCTCTCGAATTAAAGCCGCCATGATTGGCAAGCAGCATAGCACGAAATATCTTAAGAGGGCGTGGTACATAATTAAACGCTAAAAGCATTAATCTATAACTGTAGGTTTCTTGAAGCCAATTTGCAAAAACTAAACAATGGCAATCCTAGAAAATAGTTTTAGCCAACGTTTTAAACAATATTGTTTCCAGTGTTACGAACTTCTGAGGCACAATCTCTGACGCCGGAACCTCGTGCATTTAACTGCGGCGCAAGAGATCACGCGTAACGAATGAATAATTTTGGATAAATATTTACTCATAAAGTTAGCAAATACCATTATATAGGATTGTCATTAAGTATTTTATCCATATTGGTTTCGAATAAAGCGTATAAATCAATGGATGTTTTCAGCGTTTATTTATCTACCACACACTCTTAAGGACTGTATGGCGATTCCTTTAAAAAATCTAATTTTTTCAGTAGGTTTTTCTCACTCACCTTTTCTGCAGTGAAAATTCCTTACACATTACTCAGAGCGAATTAAAATTGTTCTCAATATGCCAATATCTAAGACATCATTCCAAACAAACGTGGCTACACCCAGAACAGCAAAGTTGTTACAACAGGCATATGCCAATTTGTAGACAAGCGAGTATTACTTCAAAGTACAAGCAGTTAATCTGTTTTCAAGTATTTTACACAAGTGTGGAGGAGCTAAGACACTGTGAGTGTAGAATTCTATTGTGTAATGAAAATAAACTTGTTCATAATAACTGATGTTGTATTAGAGATGTTAGATTTTCAGGCGTAGATTCACATGATGATCATGGAGTGGGTGCACAGCTGCAGAGGTAGTAACTGAATGTAAGGACAAGGGAAGACATTTATCTCAGTCATACCGAAATAACTCATATATTTGCTGTAGTGGACCCTCTATACAGACAGGCACATGTTATGCATTGTATATCAAAGCTGTGATAAAGCACGCACTTAATTTACCAACCCAGTTAAAGATATATGAAATGTATATTACATTTTTAGAAAGTTCCCTAGAATGTGCAGTATTTTTCCGGCAACAAAAACTAAAATAATTTACCATTAATTTACCTCTGTCTTACATGAATTAAGGAAATTAATACTGTCATGTCTACAGTTACGGCCTATTGAATCGCGATTAAAATGGGTTTCTCGAGAAGATTGTAAAATAACTATGCAATAATTTTGTCACAAAAATGAAAAATGTTGAAACATTGTTTCATTCGTGACAACAGATAGGTTGGAATCTGAAAAAAATTCGCTTTTTCGTTCGGGCGCAAGCTATAATTGAAACAATTGTATGTTGGTGCCACTGTCGTAACTGTACCTTGACTTAGTTGACACATCTCGGTACGCGCTGAGCAAATAATAAAGCATCAAGTAGTTACAGGTCAAATTATGTGGTATCCCTGAATCAGCGAGCAGCTGATGAACAGCTGTTGTCAGCTTGAGTACACAGATATTCTTGGAGGCGAACTTACAGGTCTGAGAACCTGCCAATCAGTCCCGTCTCTAGTGATAGTTAGGGCACAGAATATTTAGGAATACAGAAGTGAAATAACCGGCAGGACAGCGAACTCAAGTCACACACGCCAGCAAATTGGCTTCGCTGGCCAACAACATGGCGGAAACACCTACTGCCAATCAGCGTGAGGCAGCTGCTCTGATAATTGGCAGCCAGGCCAATAGGAAACCTGCCGTAACATGTAATAGGAGCCAAACATACACTGGGCTGTCATTAAGGGGCATTGATCCCTACCACCTTGGATTTATCTGTTTCTTCTCGATAACTTCTGTTCCAGTCGATGTATCAAAATTTTTGTCACGACAAGGCATAGATACAAACTTAATCGATTTTCTGTAATTGCTGGAACCGTAATGAATTCATTATTTTGTAGCGGGAAACAGCTGAAAAGGAAAAATTGCTACATTTACGGGAGCGACTACACAGGTTGCAACGTTAACTAAAACAATGCCATATGGATTCCAAAAAGTGAATTAAACAATAAACTATACCTTGTCAGCGTGAAAAAATTAAACCATGTGTCTATTCCCTGATTTATAAGAAAAACCGTAAAACCGATTTGACAGGGATCAATCCTCCTTAACAGTCTCGGGTAGCCAATAAGCGGTGAAGTTCGCCAATACGAATCGAGCCGCCACGTCATTTCGCTTCTGTATTACTATTTAGTCTGTGGTTAGGGCTAGGAATATTTCGCGAGTTCAGCGACCAATACGCTAGTACCCATTAGCCTACATACCATAGCCCTACCATTTGTCCATTACCTGCTACTCGTTCAGAAAGCCGACAATGAACTAATAGACGGGGCTTGAGTATGCATAGAGCATTGGATTATAGCATGCAGGTCATTGAACTCGCAAAATTTTCCTAGCCCTACTGGTAGGTAGAAATGATGGTATATCGCGAAAATATTTTGTGCCATCATACCCTTGAAAACACTGAACTTTCTTGCAACGTATCTGATTCAGTGATATACTTCTGACACGACGTAGCTGCCTGCAAACCAATAACAGGCAATAAATATTCCAATATCGGGATTCTTATCGGCTCAGTCAAATAGGGCAACAGCTCCAATTACAAGTTAAAGCCAGTAATCTTCTGGTAAGCTGAACGTGTGCTGAAATACAGTAAACAGTCAAGTTTTCCCGCGATAAACCATCATCTCTATTGATAGGTTAAATCAGTATCATGAGTAGCTACCTCAAGTCACTAAGCATAGCCATTATTTTAATTTTCTCCCTCATTGATTATGATTGGATATTGTGATTTTTGGTGAAAAGAATTACGCAACCTTTTGTTTCAATGCTTTATGCGCACATCTGCAGCTATGATTCATGGTCAATGATTGGTTGTTTTAACTCCCAACGTCTTGTGGATCTACCCGCAATCACAGACGTGTGGTGTCACAGTAACCTTATTCTCATTGGCACAGTCAAATGAACGACTTCTCTTCACAAATACACTCTGCAAATAGCCACGAAGCAAAGCTGCAGCTGTGACCGTTATGCAATGATACTAAATGTTGCATAGTTTTATCCACCAAACATCACCAGCTCTAATTATTAGAAACACGCAAAATTCGCGTTATCATTTGGTAGCAGCGACTAAACTTCACTTTCCTACGCATAACAGAGCACAATCTTCGATTCAATTGGCCACGAATTTTTATGTGTTGTCATTTACGTGTGTTACGTCTTTACAGAGATTGGCCTCTCTACCGTGTAAGCATTCTCCGCGGCAAGTCACGACAATATCGGCCAGCGGGAGACGTCGAACGAGCCTATAGTCACTTGGAGTCTAGTCAGTTGTCAGAAAATAACGCAAATTTTGCATGTCTCTATTAATTATGACGTGACATAAAACGCACGCTCTGAAGCGGGAGCTCTGAAAGTGTGCGTGAATTTATCAAATTCTGACAAACACCTCATGAATGTAGTTTCAGCTATTAACGTAGATGGCAGGGCAAGTACCTTCAAGCAGGTAACCGCGGTGATCACTACTATAAACCACCGTAAACATAACATAAATTTTTTATGTTTTCCACGCATCAATGCCATTCATCTAAAGCCAATGAACAGCATTTCATGTTATATAGATCATTTATCATCTATTTTATTTTTAAAAAGTAACTAATTTCTAATTAGGGGCTCCTAGAACCCTTCTTCCATAAACCAGCGCCTATGGTGTTTACTACAGTTGTTAACGAGCGAGGTGGCGCGACAATAACATGTTCGACTCGCATTCAGGAGGACCCTGGTTCCATCCCCGGCTCCGGCCATCCTGATTTCGGTTTTCCATTGTCTCCCGAAATAGGTCACAGCCGACTTCTCTCCCAGCTCCTATCATTGTACCAAGTTGTGTATCACCATCTATAATGGCCTCGCTGTCAACGAGACGTGAAGCCTACTTACCTTAAAGTTTAAGGACTTCAAATAACTAAACTAAGCAAAGCAGTGAAAATAAAACGTGTTTCTCGTCAAAGCCATGGGCGCAACCTTAATATCTCTGAATTTATCTTTGGTACTGTAACTGCATGACCAAATTAACTCTGTTACTCCGTAGGATCCGAAATACATCGTACACTATCGTACGTTTCGATCTGGCGTTAGTAACAATTGCCTAAGCCTAGACAGACAGTGATTTATATAATGGAAATACGCAAAGAAAAACTGTGGTTAGTATTTAGCGCACTCTGTTAGTAGTTACAATTTTTTTAAGTATATAAACAGGTTGGTCTTTTCATTGGATTCGCGTACTAATGCTGTGTTTGATAATATCAGTGGGTTTATTAATTTATAAGTTCTCTAGGCAGCATTACGCTAACAAAATCGATGTAAAAAATATTACAACTACCACATTTTAAAGAAGTATCTGTATCTTATTTATGTTCCGTTGCTCTGAAGCACGCAGGTTATAAATTAATGATAACAGACCAGTCTGGAGTCTTCAGGATTCGGAAGCCAGTAAAAAAAACGCAATCTCAGACGAAAGTTCTCGACAAATTTATGACATAATTCGCCAGAGTAAGATATGCCTTAAGAATTTCCTGTCAAGCCGGGATCAAAGGTACAAAGTCACGGCATGCACATAGCTCACCACTCACCATAAATATATCGCTCTGGAAAACGTTTAAACGGAAAGTACGCCTCTACACAAAGACACGCTGCAAATAACCACGAAGCAGAGCTACAGGTGTGCACATAAGACATCGAAACAAAGTGGTACAAAATAATTTTCATAAAATATCAGTGGCTCCACCCAAGTCCTTTATTAAGGCATTCCAGAGGGGGGGAAATTATAATTCAATATGTGTATGGAATAACGTAAGTATTTGCAGACATTACATGGCAGTACACTTTCCTCTCACAAAAAAGAATTTAGCTCAGCCAGTTCTTCGCGAGTTCAGCTACCAACATGCTAGAATCCATTATCCTACTGTATGTATACCGAGGCCCTACCATTTGTCCATTACATGCTACTCATTCAGACAACAGACAATGAACGAATAGGCGGGGCTTCAGTATGAATAGGACATTGGATTCTAGCATGCAGGTATCTGAACTCGCGAACTATTTCTAGCCCTACCTATATGCCTAATGGAATTCCAAAGTCAAAATTTCAGGTTTTTACTTCATACATACAACGAAAATCAATTAATATAATGAAAACTAATTACGGCGATTCACAGTGAAAGTACATGTCACGGGTTAGGGCTTTAAGTAAATAAAATTCATGCAAAAATGTACTGAATTAAAAAAACCTAAATATACCTGAAGCCCTAGTCCTTCGCCGTGAATGATTGGGCACCTGTAGGCATCTGCTTGCCTCGGAGTATGACATTAAATGTTGCCCTACGATGAATAGGCGCGGAAATGAAGGAGGAGGAAGGGAAAGCGAGAGATCCCCGAGAAAACCCGCCGACCAGTGGAATCGTCTGGAACGATTCCCACCAGCCAGCTAAAATCTGGAACCCCGCCGGGAATCGAGCTTGGATCGCTTAGGTGGGAGGTGAGTGCGCAAGCCACTATATGCCAACTGCGGGCACACCGTAGTTGTCAAATTTAATAGACATGCAAAATTCGCGTTATCATTTGGCAGCAGACTAAACTTCACTTTCCTGTACATAAGAGAGCATCATTTGCGATTCAATTAGCAGAGCCACGATTTTATGGCGAAAAGATTTTTGTACCATTTGGTTTCAATGCCTAATGTTTACATCCGCGACTCTGTTTCATGGTCAGTGATTGGACGTTTTAACTGTCGCTTGTCTTGAGGTTCCGCTGACAAATCACAGACGTATTACGTCACAACAGTCTCATTGTTATCGGTGCAGTCAAATGAGGGACATGTCTGAGCAAAGACCCGCTGCCAATAGCCGTGAAGCAGAGCTGCAGATGTGCAATCAAGACACTGCAACAAATGTTGCAAAAATCTTCTCGCTACAAAATCGTTACTCTATCAATAGAGACATGAACTTTTCGCGAAAAGAATTTTGCCCCACTTTGCTCCAGTACCTCATGTGCACGTCTGCAGTTCTGCTTCATAGATATTGGCAGCGTGCCTTTGAACTGTGACGTTTCTCATTTGACTGTACCAATCACAATAAGGTTACTGTAACACCACACGTCTGTGATTTGCATGTAAAACCCCACGACACACGAATGTCAAAACATCCAATCTCTGACCGTGAAGCAAGTCTGCAGACGTGCACACAAGTCACTGACACAAAGTGAGGCAAATTTCTT
>PNEQ01075121.1:0-10108 GCA_003012365.1 Medauroidea extradentata
AATTTGTCGAATTTGTCTTTGTGAACTGAACTACTGTAAAAATACATGTGTACATATGTTGGATTCAGTCTTTGTTCCGGTGTCTTGCGGTTTATTATTATACGTTGGCTATACTTATTTTTACAATTATGTTCTATGTTATCTAATTAAATACATAGTACAAAGTAACATTACAAACTAGTAACTTAGTAACAAATAATAAATATATATATAAGTAACATTTACATAGTAAATATTGTGTATATAAACTAAGAGTGAAGTTGTGTTCGCGTCGTTGAGCGAGACCATGCCTCGCGCGCGAATATTCTGTCTTCTACCTGCCGCTAAAACAACAGCGATTCGCGGAAATCGTCATGAGGGGCATAGAAAGTTAATTTATACTATCCTTTTTCTTTTGTTCGCTGATACCCCCCATCTATCTCGTATAACAAAAAAGTTTCTCGCTTACCATAATTTACTCTGCATTTTCCTGTCAAATGTCAGCATGGCATTGTTAAACATTTTTTTAAATAATATGATAGTTGCAGAAAATTAAGTTCATGGACATTATCATTGGCAGCATAGTTCATAAATGCAATACAAAAATTTTGAACACATTTGGCTGAATAGTTTCAGATTTATGAAGAGTTTAGTTCGACAGGTTTTTGTGGCGCGCGCGCATGGATTAGCTTGCGCCAGCTCCGAAAGACCCAAAATGGCGGACGATTATACCCACTCTTTATAGTGCCTTATTAAAGGTAAATGTGTATTGTACCCGCCTAAACCCATTAAAAGATTCTGCGCTAATATTCTCATACCAAAAATGGACCACAAAAACACCCATTATCTCAATTTTAGGCCGCTATAAAATATTCTTTAATGCGTAATGGTGAACCTGAAACCGTATACACATGTGTAACGTTATTTGATTGCTATTCCTAAACAGAGATTACTCATGTGCGTTGAGCGGTTTTCATATACTCTTGTCACGGCCAAAGCGGAAAGCTTTGTACAATCTCCATTCTGACCCATTTTGTATATTCGTATATATATATATATATATATATATATATATATATATATATATATATATATATATGTGTGTGTGTGTGTGTGTGTGTGTGTGTGTGTGTGTGTGTGTGTGTGTGTGTGTGTGTGTGTGCTATGTCAACATCGCTACTTCTCGCAACCGCAATGTGAACCATTATTTATAGTGCAATAGCCGTCTCAAGTATAAGGTCGTGGTTTTAGATGTGGCAACCTTGCCCACAACGGTCACATTACCAGAGCTTCTCGCTCTACCATAGCTATGGCTCTCCCTGATACGCCCGTATGTAGGACGCACAGAAGGATCAGAGAATCCTATAACCGTTCCTAGGCCTCGGCTTACTATCGTCTTCCAGCTTGTTTTATACCATATATCGCCCATTTTAGGAGTTTATTCAACCATTCTGATCTTTTAATTTTTTAAAACTTGACTATCTCTTTCTTCTTCCTAATTTTTTTTCTTCACATAGTGTTTAATTTTGTTCCATAATTGCGTCGTTTGGGTGATTTTCTGTACACTCAGAAATAGCTTTCCTTCGAGAGTTCATCTGATATATATATATATATATATATATATATATATATATATATATATATATATATATATATTTCCTTGAGTTACTTCATGATTATAAATATTTTCTTCGTTTTTTTTTATTTTTTCACAGAATTTTTGTACGAATTAGTTATTAGCTCATCATTACACGTTTCCTTGGTGTATTCCATGTTATTTTCTTTATTTTATATATTTTTCGGAAGAGTGAAAATTTTGTTCAAAATGTTAGCATATTTTAAAATTACAACTTTATTTTGACGTGGCATAGGTCTTCCATGTTTCAGAAAAACCAACAAGCATTCCTTCACTTGCCTTTGGATCAAGTTTCTTTCTTGTGGGATTTTTGTTTAAGACAAATACCGTAGAACCAATTAGCCTGTATGCCACTGAACTGACAGAATTCTTTTTACCCATATTTGAAATTATTTGAAATTGAGTAATATTTTTGTGCAAAAAGTGTAAGTACATTCAAGATTTTTTTTTTTTTTTTTTTCTATTAACACTTGTTTGGGCAATGTTTGGAACAATAGTAAAGTTACGAATTTTTCTGTGCAGATCAGTCTTCAGTCGCAGTGGTATCACCCATATGCTGAAAATATATTAATGTTAACGTTTTAAGTAAATAGGCCTACTATTTCTGTATCATATAATTTCCTTAAATATTTTAGTTTATTGTATATAATATCTCCAGAGTTGTAGCTGCTAAGCAACGCAGGTGGAAGCAGTGTTTTCAGGCAGTACATGACAAAAAAAAAACCCTACTTAGGAAGTGAAAAATTCCTTTTCCCTTGAAAAAAAAAACCTTACATTCATAAATTCTATTAAACAAACGTATTGTGTGTATTATTCGTAAATTTATATATTAAATAAATTACCAACACAACATCAGGAAATGCAGATTTACTAATTTCTGCTACATGAGTTATGGAATTAAAACTCCCGTTATGTTCTACAATACCGAAAATAAGTTTAAGCTCAGATATTTTTTGTATTCACACTACTATCTGCCTCGGTTTCCCTAGAAAACAACGATGTAATTTTCTCAACATTTTTAATTTGAAGTGCATTTTTATGGATTGGAGTAATGCTATGTCTTTCAAGTTCACTCTTTCCTGTTATCTATGACTATGAGGGAGGTTGGAAGGTTTAGGAGGGGACTGGAGGATTTGTGCTGTGGGGATGGAGAGGAGTCTGCTCGCCACCGGGCGGTAGTCCAAATGTGAGTGTAAAAATAATAATTATTATTATTATATTCCATTTTTTTCCTTCTTCAAACACCTCCCGGCTTAATTCACGTTCGCCTTTTTGCGTTGAAGGACTCTGGCCACCCTAACTTAAATGCAAGTCACATGTGTCGAAATAAAATAAAAGTCACCTTACATTGCCCACTGAATACATTAAAATATTAAACATTGTATGTATGGGATTATGCAAAGCCTCAATCGCGGTCGCTACTGCCTTCGTTTCAAAATCACACGCGTAACTGAATAAAAGAGGTGTTTGGTTAATGTTTATATCTATGACGCCGTAGGTGATATGAGCAAAGACGATACAAGAGACAAGTAATATTGGGTGAGGTAAAGGAACAGTTTCCGAGAAAAGAGAGTAGAAGGAAATTATGTAACGGAAAATGAAATAATGTTAAAAAAGAAGTTTTATAAAGCCGAGTTAGTTATAGGCCTAATTAAAAAAAAAAAAAAAAAAAGAGTTGTGGAAAATCCCAACATTTCTGTAGTTTTCAACAAAAAAAATCCCTAAATCCCTTTTGAAGTGAAAAAAAAACCTACAACGAGGGATTAATCCCTACACCTGATTACACTGGGTGAAAGTGACGTCTATTTCAACGTAGTATATCGTAGATCTAATGATCTACGTGGATCTCATTTCCGACCGACGACGCTACTACGTTGTCCCCTCCCCCTCCCCAATCATTTTCGTGCCGTCACCCCCGCCTCTCCCGAGCGTCGACCTTGATCTCTAGTTTCAACCGGTGTTCGGCGACCCGTCCTCAGAGCGTGTTATGATTGGGCGGATGAGTCAAGTGCTTGCTTCTCGTCCGCGCCGCTCGTATCAACTGCGAACTGAGGCCGTGATGTAAAACGAGTTCGTATGTACACAGCAGGCCTAAACAACATTTGTAATTTTACAAGAAAACACTTGTTAACTAAAATCGAATCATTTATTAGCCAGGCAATTAAAGAAGAAAGTTGCAAATCTTTAAAGGGTTAAAATAATTCGAGGAACGCGTGGAAACGAATGTAATGTTTACGAGAGCGTTCTATGTACAAGTTAAGACTTAAATTAATAATTTAAAAAAACCGACTCACAAGATACTAAATTTCAAATCGATCAGACCAGTATAATTGCTCACATTCACTACAATAATAAATAGAAAGAGCTGATGATCTTTAAACGGCTGAACAGATTTCCTTCATTTATATCTAAGAACACTCTCGATAAAGTCAGCTTTCAAACAAAAAAAAAAACGCATCAAAATCGGTCCATTCGTTTTAGGAGCTACGATGTCACAGACAGACACACAGATGCATAGACCGACACGTCAAACTTAATATACCCTTCTTTTTCCGTCAGGGGTTAAGAGCAAAATCTACTCCTGTCGCCAGCCACATTGTTTCGTGCTCCAGGCTTCCGTAGAGTCACGGCTGTTTCTGTGGACGTCATATCCTGGATGTCTGAACATTAACTATTCGAGTTCTTGGAATCTACGCCAGGTTTGCATTCTTTCTGCGACTTGATAAAATACAGTACACACGGTTAGCATCTGACAGCTCCAGCCTGCAGCGTGCAAAATGCATTCAGAGTCGTATTTTAATTTAATTTATAATTTACGTCCTGTAGATCTAAAGTGGACCAATAGAATTGAAATATGTGAAACAAGTAACATGCGTACAAATACAACATATGCTGTATACATTAGCCAAGGACAAAACAAGAACATGAATCAGAACCACACAAAGAGACAATTAGCCAAATAAATAAAGTTTAGATACTATATTTACCGCTAAAGGATATTTTCTTCTTTGCCAAAAATTAAACTAAAAAATTACCAATGCAACCATATTATTATGGACTTACTCTGTATATTTTTACATAAGGTTGAGCGGGTGCTGCTCCTAACGTCAATATGTCAAAGAGGTTTAGCTGGTTAGACAATCTCCCGCTTACTGCTTATAACAAGATTAAAAAAAAAAAAAAAAAAAAAAATACGTGTTTGTTTCTTTGATAGTTGTCGTAAACTAAAAAAGAAAGTAATCAAAATTATTATAAAAATGTTGGAATGTAGGGGCATTTACTGGCTATGGCTGATTTGCAACGAAAATTGTCAAATCAACCCTTCACGTACATCGTTTAGTTTTTGTTAGTGACTTGCCAGCTTAAGTTAGCCGGGTTGAAATAAATTCCTTTCCAGCAATCAGCAATGTGTATACATCACACAAAATCATTTTGACAACAATTATTTAATTTTTTTTTCTGTTTTGAAGAAACATTGGTTTGCTTGAACACAAAATTGTGAATCTTTTTCAGCACGAATAATTATATGGTGTGAGCTGTTATTATTTGAGTGTTGGTAGTACTGAATCTTACACAAGTTACAATGCCCAACTGACGTTGACGTCAATACATTTCTTACTCTAGCATATTTAAAACCCAATAGAATTTTTCAGTATGGTAGCTGCTGTCATTTATGTATTTTCATTTGTATTTTATTCTAAATTTTTGTAGTCGTAACGGTCATGACCCTGTAGCGTCTAGGAGCTTGCCGTAAAGTTTACACTTCGGTGATTCAACTTACATGTTACTTATATAATTGTACACACAACTTAAGGCCATGGATTCCATTTTATTCTAGTTTTGTGAAAGTAATATTTTTAAATCTTGAAAAGGAGCATATATCATAATCCGTCGCATGGATGTGATGAAATTGTTTTTTCTATGTAACCCAACTTTTTCAAAGCAATTGGGCTAGTTATAGACTTTAATTAAGTTAGTTTTTAAGTCAACGCATAACAGAGAATTCTTGATCACCAGTGATGAAATGAGGCATATGGCAACGGTGTAGAGGGCGGTGGGAAACGAGAGTACCCTGAAAAAATCCACCGGCCAGCGACAACGTCCTTCATGGTTGGTACTTGTGGAAATTTGGAGTGACCTGTACGTAAAGGTGGTAATTTATTGCGGGAAAAATTGACTGTTTGCAGGGTTCCGATGTACATTCAGCATATCAAAAGTTGATTGCTTTCGCGTGTACGCATGGCTCTTATCCTGTTTGGTTGAGCCAATAAGAATACCGCTGTTGTAATATTTGATGCATGTTGTGTCAGGCGCATATCACCACATGTTGCGAGACACTGCGGTGTTTTCAAGGGTTTGTTGGCACAAAACATTTTCGCGGTGTACCATCATTAGAGATGATGATATATCGCGCGGTGTACCATCATTAGAGATGATGATATATCGCGAACATTTTTGTGCCAATCTGACCTTGAAAACACTGCGGTGTCTCGCGACATGTGTGATTGGGTGATGTACGTCTGACACAACATAGCTGTCTGCACACAAATAATATGCAGCAAATATTACGACTGCGGGATTCTTATAGGCTCAGTCAAATAGGGCAATAGCTCGACGCACAAGCGAAAGCCAGTCATATTTTCATAAGCTGAGCGTGCATTGAAATCCAGAAAACAGTCAAGATTTCCCGCGATAAACCATCATCTCTAACCATCATCTTTACCTAAACGTAGAGACCGGAAAAAATTCGGAGATTCACTGACATGTAGGCTAGCCTTCAAGAATATATATGCTCTCAAGTATGTGGTCATTAGCTGCTCGCTGACACAGTGATATGGGCCTGCATTTAGTTACATTGTTATTGCTGGCTCAGCGACTTACACGAGGTGTCAAATAAATCAAGGACCAATTATTAATGTCACACAAACTTACAGTTGGTGTAATTCTAGCTGATGTCTAAAAGAAAACGCGAATTTTTCACGTCTCTACCTATACGTTGATCGAAGAAGGGTAAGCGAATGAGGAAGCTTGTAGCACAGACCATAAAGTCAGTTCTGCAATGACAGTCGTAAATTGAAGTCATAGGTCTTAGTGAAGTCGTAGGGTTGAGTGAAGTCATAAGACTCACAAGGATGGATGTAGACATTCTTCCGCCCGGGGCAGAAATGTGGCCTCCATAAAGTATGCCATGCAACCTGACCAGACAAACAAAGCTATAAAGCTCTCCGTCAAAAGCAAGTTTATTAAAAATGAGTAAAACTGGAAATAACAGCACCAACTGGGAAATTATATTTTGTTCATTCACTCGCCTCTTATTTATTTATTTTTTTTGCAGAGGCACTCCCTCTAACCAAACGAGACATGTCCCGACAGGATGGAATTTTTCGCAGTCGTGGAAGGCTAGTTATACAACTTGGAAAAACGATTGTACTGCCGCGACTAGACAATTAACACCGACGAGAACACATACGAAGAACAACTCGTGGCCTTGGATGTTACCAGTTCAGCAAGAGACGTAATACTATATTCAAAAATTTAGTTCAAGAATAGTCCACATAGCAAAACTCGATGCTTTGTTTTGCATGCTTCAATAACGACTGTGACTCCGTAAGTATATATTATGTTTATATATATTAAAACAGTGCCATCTGAAGTTTCTCAGTGAAAACTGTTAAGTTCGTAGGCTGTTAATTTTTTGACTTGTTCTTAATGAAGTGTTAACTTCGTGGTGTAGTGCGGATTTTACCAGGATGTCCTATCTACTGGCGACGTGAGACTGCATTGTACAAGCCGTCTAATAGAACGTGGGTAAGCGTGGACTGGATATCGTAGGAGTAGATGCTCACTTGTTACGTAATGCGGGCCGAGACATTTCTCCTGTTGCAGAGACGTCATAACTTTGCACTGAACTCTTGCCTTCTCTCTTCCTCGTCCTTTGCAAAACATCCTGCGTAACAACAAACAAACAACTTACGATGCAGGGATTTTGGTTTTAAAGATAATTATCAACAAGAAAGTGCATTACTTTATATTTCTTTCAAATAAAATGCCAGTAATATACAATACCTGTGGTAATATATTCAGCCAATATTTTTTCACGCCCTTTTGTTTTACGTAAAGACATGTGGAAGTAAACATTTTAAGTATTTTTTTGTTGCTTGGTGGGGGAAAAATAAATTAAAATAGTTATGTAAAAATTAAAAAAACTTAATATTGTTTAAATTAGAAAACAGCAAAATTTTGTCTTCGACCTGTTTTACAAAATCTATTGGATATAATTTTTATATTTGATGAAAATTTGGTCTGGTAAAATGCCCTTAAGTTGAACAGTATTCGGAGTGAACAATCACACTTTTTTTTTCCTTCTACCTATCAGCCTTAATAAAACATAATCCTTCCTAACATAAAAATAACAATATGTTAGGCAGTAAAATAACTGTGTTATTATGCAGTGCGAAAATGTACTTAGCCGTTTTTGCCTGCCAACAGTGCATGTGATTTTAGAACTGGTGTTATTTTTTAATATAAAATATTTATATTTGTGTTCTTGAAGGTTTAAGTATAAAATCTCAAAATAATTAACGTATCAAATTGGAAATCTTTAAGAATTTTTTTTTGTGTGAGATAGATCCTGTAAAACTTATATTTGCGAGTTTATACTACAGTTTCACTATTTAAATGTATAAATCATAGCGTAAACGTATGACAGCAGAGTGGCGCAGTGGAAGCGTGCTGGGCCCATAACCCAGAGGTCCGTGGATCGAAACCACGCTCTGCTAAAGATAAAATTTTTATTCACATAGGAAAGATTACTCAATTTTAAGTAGTTGGTCTTATTTACTTATTTAATTTTAAGTGAATATTTAGGCCCAGTTATTTGCATATAACATTTTCTACCTTAACTAGTCAGGTTCCTTCATTAACACAGATAGTTCATTGTGACCTTGTATGAATAAGACAAATTTTTCCAGCTACATAGAGAAACGTTGTACGAGGTCAGTGACTGATCTTTAACAAAACTTTACAATAATACACTTTGCGAACGTTAAATTTCATATACGACTGTTTTAGCAGCGCGAAAACTTAATTGCTTGTCTCAAAACTGAATTGGCCTATTTTCCTCACGCAGTCTGTTCTGTGCTATCAAAACCTTTAAGTTTCGAGCTTTGCCCGCATTTTGAAGTAACTTGAGAATGAAGAAAAATGAAATGCAATTATCGCTCAAAAAATCAAATCGTCAGGCCGCGTTATTGTTTACGGAAATGGCCGCTCACATAGAAATATAAAATTATATGAATATCTTCAAATTGGTTCTGAATGTGTTACAAATACGAATACGTGTTTGAACAACCTCAGAAACACTATTTTGTAGGTAGACTAACTAAACGTCGTGTACCGGCCAAGTTATTGATTTTAAAGGCATGGTTTATTGATGAAAAATGTTCCTGTATACATTAGTCGTACGCAAAGGAAATTATAGTTTAGGTTAGGTAAAGTTTTTTACCCTAAAGTTTTTCATTTTTCGTTAGTTTAGATTACCTTAGGTAAGGTTAAGTAACTTAACCAAAAATAAAAAACTTAAGTGTAAATAACCTAACCTATCCAAAACTAACCTAAACTAACATAAGCTAATTAATTTAACGTAACGAAAAATGGAAAATGTTCGAAGTAAGTAATCAGATTTCTTTGCGTACGATTATAACGTTTATAGAAACATTTTCCATGGATATAGTATGCCTTGAAAATCCTTATTTTGGCCTGTATACGATGAGTAGCTATTCTTAATATTTACCTTATGTTATTCTTCTCAAAGTTCAAGGGCAGAATGGCAGTTTCGTTTGACCCAGCCAAGCCAAGTAAAAATATCGTTCAACTTAGGTTACAATAATACGGTTAGATCATTTCGTAGGAGGCAAATAATGAATGAGGCATTCCTTTAAAACGACTGGTGATGTCGCTTTAAGACGTGGCTGGCCCTAATGTCGTCGATGAACGTATTATTGACGCAAAATTGAATAACCCCTCTATAGTGCTTGTTTCCTGCTCTAGTTATGCAAACTAAATACCGGACTTTTGCCCTACCGATAATCTGCAGTACTGGTTTCTTCTTTTATTTGTTTCTATACGGCTACACACAATTTTACACTAGGGCAGGAACTTAGAGAGGAGTCAGCCATGGAAAACAGAAACCAAGATGACCTGAGACGAGAATCAAGTCCGGGATTTCCTAATGCGAGTCCAACATGTTATCATTGGACATCCTTCCTCGGTAATTGTATTAATGTTGTGCAAGTACTTAAAGTGTTCACCATGCCACATGTCAACTTTACAAACATATGATGGAAACAAAAGTTACCACGATATTTATATTAATCAGAGTTGGTGGCGTATGAACACTGTTGCAGCATGTTTTGAGAAAGTTTTTATAAGACATACTTCTACACATGTGTTCGATATCTTTATCTACGAAAGTAAATCACATTTTAAACTATG